>PVIC010008620.1:0-47739 GCA_004025085.1 Thryonomys swinderianus
CACATTATAAAATATTTCTTATGGAACATCAATAAAAAGTATCTGCAAAATTGCTGAAGTTACACGATTATTATTTCAAAATTGCTTACGATCTAGAACTGACTTCAGTCACAGAAGAATAATTGAAAAGGATATATCAATAACCAATAGCACATATGGGTCATTTGCTTGTTTGTTTGCTTCCTTGTTTTGGTGGTGCCACTGACTGAACTTAGGGTCTCAAACATGTTCAGCATACCCTACCTCTGAGTTACACTCTTAGCCCAGAGGGGTTTTTATGTGTTTTGAGATTTTTTGGTCTTTCTCACTGATGCATTTTAAAGTATGCTTTATTATTGCTTTTATTCAAAATACTAGTTTCAATTTTACAAAAAAATTATCAGAAAATTTTAACCCCCGTCTCCCTGATACAAACTTGCCTTTATTATTAACATTTTGCATCGGTGTGGTAAAATGTTAAAACAATATTGAAGCATTATTAAATAAACTCTATGGTATACATTAGAGTTCATTCACTGTGTTGTACAGTTGTATGTGTTTTGTCAAATCTTTAATGACATGTATCTCTCATTATAATATCATACAGAATAGCCTCACTGTCCTAACTTATGTCATGTATTCTACCAATTCATTCTCCTCCTTCAACTCTTTTCCCTTTCTTTATAGTTTTGCCTTTTCATGAATGGCACATGAATTGAAATCAGTATGAAGATTGGTTTTCTGTCACTTAGTAATAGATACTTAAAATTTTTCCATGCCTTTTCATGAGCTTTCTCTATATTACTGAATACCAATCCTAGGTCAATGTATAACTGTTTACCTATACTCTTATTGGTTAAAAAGCACCTTAGTTGCTTCAATTTTTAAACAATTAGATAAAGCTTCTGTAAACATTCATGTGAATGTTTCTGATGGACAAAATTTTCAAGTCATTTGAGTAAATGACTTAAAAGTGTATTTTCTGGATAACATGCTAAGACTATGTTTTAGCTTTGTCAGACACTGCCAAACTGGCTTCTAAGTGGCTGTCTATTTTGCATTCCTACTAACACAGATCAGAGATGTATTGTTCCATATCCCACCAGCATTAAGTGTTAGCAGTGTTTGGGAGTTAGTCATTATGATAAGTGTGCAGTGTATCTCATTCTATGAGCCTGGCAGTTCTCTGACAACAGTAAGTATTTATTTATATGCTTATTTTCCCTCAGTAAATCTTCTTTGATGAAGTGTCTTTGTAGCCTGTGTTCTGATTCTCTAAAAATGTCATTCAAAAAACAAAAATTTTTAATAAAGTCCCACTTTATTTTCTTGTTTCATAGGTAATGCTTCTGGCGACATATCTAAAAGGCTATTGCCAAACTAAGATCTCCTATACTTTATTGTACAGTTCTGCAATTTATATTTAGGAAGAACTGAAACCATACCCATCCTGACATTGTTCTTTATGTCTAAAAGCTGGGAAAATTTAAAGGCCCTGGACCAAGAGCTCCTAGGAAATGAAAAGTGAGCCTCATAGCAAGCATTAAATCCCTACAAATATTTCTGTTTATATATACAAAGATCTTGCATACACCAAGAGCTACCATCAGCAGGACCTCTAACCCACTGCTGCATACAGCTGCTCTGTCGCTGATCCCAGGGAAGCACGGGTTCTTTACAAAGGAGAGGAGCACTGTCCTTGGAGCTGTAACTCTGTTCATGCCTTGATACTTAGTAACTCTCCAATCCACGAAACTTCTATATCCAAACCCCATCTAAACTGATCAACAATACTTTTTCTCAGTTTTACCATAACCATGCAGATACAGCCTATCCATCCTTTTCGAATTTCCCCCTCAGGCTCAACTACCAGAGAGACACAAAGAACACTGGGGTTAAGAGTGGTTTCAGGAAATCAGGTAGTCACAACCACAATTACAACACTTTTTTCAGCTACACTATGGTTTGAGTCGGCTTTTGTGAGTGGACCTGAGAACCTACCATTTACAGTAATAGTTCTTTGAAAAAAGCACTCCAAGTTTCAAACAACTACCTAAAAAACAATATTTTTGAACACCTAAGTTGTAGACTATTTGCATTTTCTGTTCACAGAAAATTGTAATCAATATCTACAAGCAATCTCATTATAAAAGCCTATATTTTGAAATCTTGATTGATTAGTCAGTTATAATTACAGTACTCTGAAATCAACTAGTTTCTACATTAGCCAACTGCATCTATGATTTGATTGATATAAATAAGGTTGTGTTAAAGGTTTGAAAGGTGATATTGATCTGAATATTCCTACTACTATATTTTAAAGTGAAGCTGTTTCAGTAATCATTTTTCTGCAATACACAAGAGGCTGTGAAAATAATATTTGAAAAGCTAAGTACACTAAAAATGAAATGAATATATTTTTGCAAGAGAATAACTACATGTTAATATATATCTATCATAGAAAAATAAGAATAAATGTCAGAGCAAGCTATTAGATGAATCAGATTTTATTCTCATATTTCTCATGTTTGATTTTAAAAGTAGTTATATCTACAAACTAAAAGCCTCCTGATTTAAATTGCTCCTTCAAAACAGAAGAAAATATGTATTTTTCTCTAATATTCTATGCCACTATAATACTACCAATGAAATAATTTTATATAATTTTAAAGCTAAAATTATTTTCCACACTATAATTATTCCAAAGAGAAAAAAAAATATTCCTCCATTAGAGAAAAAACACCAGCAAGTAGAAACCAAATAAATAAGATTTGAAAATGTCAATGAACACACATCTGACCTACAACCTGAAAGATACTCCCCCTAAACAGGCAGATGGCAAGCTGAAAAATAACATCTGGAATTTAATCCCAGGAAGGCTATCCAATCTGAAACTCCGAGCAGCGAGTACCGACTCACTGGAACAGGCTATCAGGTAGGATGCCTAGTTTAGAGGATCTAAGCACCATGGTAACAGTTCTACAGACAGCTATTCAAAACAGTGGCATTTTAAAACCACAAGCTCCTGAGAATAAAAGAAATAATGGAGCAAAATGAGAGTGCTGGTTTGTAGGTCATAAATATCACACACATTCAATTATCAAAAAAATGGCAGTATATTTAATAATTAGCCCTCCATGCAAAACACTGATGAGAGAACTAAGAGGGCAGGAGCAGCTTTACAATAAATGGTCTCTAACCAAAAATACATAAATAAATATGTTCAGTGAATGCTTTGTGAAACTGCTAGCAAAGAATGGAAGAAACTGAAATTCACAATAAAAATCCTATGGAGTCATGTAACTTACAATAATACAAAAAAATAAAGGGAAGAAGTTACATGTTGTACACCCACTGCCTCCTATGACCTATAAGTGTCCTGATCATGATTCTGGAGGCCCAGGGGGCTGTGCCCCTGACTGAGGTAGAAGATCCCAGGAGGCTGCAATCAAGAGGGAACCTGAGGTTACAGGAAAGGGAATGGTAATGGGCTACATAGAACACAAACGTTGGCAAGTCTGAGGCTAAGGCCAGGTCACAGAGCAGGAAGACTCAGTGGGAACAGCTATCAAAGTAGAATTAAAACCATACTCATGGTGAGTTCAATCCCCAGTACCTCAAAAAAAAATAGAAACAATACTTATGAGCCAGATCAGAACAGCAAGGGGTGATGAAAGCCTAAGGTCCATGGACACATCAAATATGACTGCACCTGCTTTGGGGTACAAAGTAAATTCCCAGACCAAGTTTTGCGATGGTTGGTTGCATGTGCCAAATTGAATAGGTCCTGATACCCAGATGTTTGTCAAACATAATATGTTTGTGAAGACATTTTTCAGATGAGATTAATATTTAAATCAGTAGACACTGAGTAAAGCAGATTATCCTGCATCGTGCAGATAAGCCTCATCTAATCAACAGAAGGCCTTAACAAGAAAAATGTTCACATTTCCCAAACAAGAAGGAATTCTTCAAATAGATTAACTTTGGTCTAAAACTGTAACACTTCCCTCCATCTCCAGCCTGCAGGCCTATCCTGAAGATTATGGATTTGCCAAACCTCCACAATCATACTCAGCTCCTAATGTAAATCTCATTATATACACCTTAGCTCCATTTCTTTGAAGAAACTTAATTAGTACAATCTTACTACCAAGAATTTGGAACAACTACTTCCTATGTCACATACCCCTGCTCCCTACACAAGCTAATTTTAGCACAACATTTATGAGAGCTTCAAGAAAAGGGATGGTGCCTCCTTAATTGTTACCTGTCACACCATATCTAGACAGGGTCTGACAGAATAGATAATCAGTAAATCCTTAAACATGTATCTGAGGTACTTTCAGGCCAATGTGATTCCTCAAGACTGTATACATTGCCAGTGAACATCCCATACTTCTGTATGTGAGCAAGGAAATCTATACATATATCTGACCATCTAAAACAACATCATTTGTCCTTGCCTCTTTCTAATGGCTCACTCTGAAAGCTGACTTTACTTTTGAATCATTACAAAGGTTTAATTTAGATAGCAGGTAGATGGACTCCTGTAATCCCAGCACTCTGGGAGGCTGAGGCAGGAAGAACTCGTGTTCAAGCACAGCCTGGGCAACTTAGTGATTTAGCAATAACCTGTCTTAAAATAAAAATAAAATAAAAAAGGACCAGGGAAATAGCTCAGTGTGAAGAACATGTACCATCCAAAAAAGGGGGAATTTATTTGATTATTCAAAGATATACCCAAAGCAGTTCTCTAAAACATTCTCAATTTATTTCAGAATCACAATGTTTGAATTACAGGACAAAAAAACTTAGTTTCTCCAATTTAGAAACTAGAATAAATCAGAAAGTACCATCTAAAAATAATACATACTTACTATATAATATTTAGTGTTTGCCAAACATCTTTGCTAACCCCTTCAACATGCATGATTTCAGAACAGTAATATAAGGATCATTAACCTGTTTTACAAATATAAAATATTGAAGTTGAAAAACTAAACTGCATGGAATAGAGTAAGATTAGAAGCAAGATTTTTTCACTTTTAAGTCCACTCATACCCCATAATAAGAAAACTTACAGTGAAAAAATGATGAAAACATTAGTTATTGTTTGGCAGCTAAAATAACACACACACATATAGCATTTTAAAAATGGAAATATTTATTTTTAAACACTTCTGCATAGTTTAATAGAAGAAATAGTTAAGATTACAACAGATTAAATCCAGAAAAAAATAAATATCTTCATTTCAAAAGCTTTTAATAGTTTAGACAGATGTAACAGCACTTCCAGTGTAGTCAACAAATAACAACTATAAATTCTAAAGAAAAATTTTAAAACAACTGCTGAAAGCTCTAGAATAACTAAGCTTGAATTGATCACTGGAAGAACAAGATAACAGTAGTTGCTCTCTGGCTTGTTTGTTGTTGGTGGTGGTGATGGTGGTAGTGATGGTGGTGGTGGTGTTGTGTGGGTGTTTCATCACTTTTTTTTTTTTTGACAGGGTCTCACTTTGTAATTCAGGCTGGCCCTGAGCTCACTATGTAGCCCAGGCAAGCCTGGAACTCAGCAATCCTCCTGCCTCTGCCTCCCCCTCCTGAATGCTGTGATTATAGGCGTGAGCCACCAACCTGGCTCATCACCATTTTTAATGCCTTCATACACATAAAATTCTCATGCAGAGTAGCTGAAACAACAATACAGATATGATTATGGTCCTCCCTCAGCTTTATATATATATATATATATATATATATATATATATATATATATATACTAAAAGAAGGAGAACAAGAGGAAGAAGAACAAGAAAGAAAAAAATAAGATTAAAACAATACAGAAATACAATCATGACTTGCTAATTTCTGAAACTGTGGAACATTCTTACTAAAAGATGCACTTTAATAAGCAATTGCAAAATCAACTAAATAATATATTTCAATTATTAGTTATTATATCTTAACTTTGGCCTTCTTTAAAAATATATCTTAATATTTTAAATCCCCTTACACCTAAAACTATCAATATAAACAATGCAAGTAGGCACACAGGACAACAATTAGTAGGAGGCACAATTACATTTTCTTCAAACTATATAATAACATTCCAATTAAATGTACTTCCTTCTACTAATGACTAAAGTTTCTCACTTCAGCTTTCTCAGATAAAATATAAATTTGAGAAGAGTAAAAGTGCAAAAGAAAGAAATTTAATTTAATTTGCAAATAACATCTTAGTAATCACAATCACAGAGTTCACTTAATTTTTTTTTTTTTTTTGAGACAGGGTCTCGCTTTGTAGTTCAGGCTGGCTCTGAGCTCACTATGTAGTCCAGGCAAGCCTCGAACTCAGCAATCCACCTGCCTCTGCCTCTTGAGTGCTGGGATTACAGGCACGAGCCACCACGCCTGGCAGAGTTCACTTAATTTTAAACACAGTATTTTGAATCACAATCACAGAGTTCACTTAATTTTAAACACAGTATTTTTAAAGAAAAATCTTTAAAAGCTGTATAGTTCCTGAGCTTTCCTATACAGTTGATTATAAAATTTTATATTAAATTTTAAGAATTAGACAGAAAGGCAGTTATCGTTTTCCCCTTTAACTACTACAAATCCATAGTCAAATATAAGGCCATCTCTGACAACTACATACAGTTTTATGACATGAAAGTCTTCACACTAATCTTCCTATTTGCTTAAGAGGGTTTAAGAAGTTTTATTAGAAAAGATTAAAACTTATGATAATGAACCATGAAAATATTGTATCTATACAATGTTTGGGAAGATTGCTCAGTTCAAGGCTTGCCTGGACTACATAGTGAGCTCAGGGCTAGCCTGAATTACAAAGCAAGACCCTGTCTCAAAAAAAAAAAAAAGTGTTGAATCACATCAACACCAACAGTAAATATTAGAAGGTTAAACATATTGTTTGTAAATTAATGGAAGAGCAAACTAAATGTGTGTTTACAAACAAATACGAAAACACTCCTTCTGTTCAGCTCCTTACTTCTGTGGCAGAATTCTCACATGTCCCTCCACACTCATTCTGTTGCAGTGACTTGTATCCACCACTGCCTCTGATCAGCCATGGCATTTGACTCTAGAATCTGGAAGTTATGACTGGTCCATAAGGAGTCTAAGGGCCATACCACTGGTCACACAGCATGGCAGCTCCCATCTACTCAACAGCAGCATTCACGAACTGACCCCAGCCCTGAAGTGAGTTCAATTCCATTCCAGGTGATTTGTATTTAGTCCACTTAATCCACCTGATCTTGGTACACCCCCATTTTAGAAACAGAAATCAAGTCATGATCTGCAAGTGACTCGAAGCCATAACAGCTAAAACCTCAAGTTAGGCTTCTTGACTTCAAATTGTGTGTCCTTTACACCATTCAATAGCTACCTAGATAATATATAATTCATACACATATAAATTCAAGAGCTTAATTTATTTTTGTTGAAGCATTGAAAGTGAATTAATTTTTAAAAGGTTATATTAATGCTACTATCTGGGCATTCATTCTTAAGGTGTCATGAGAAGTTCCCTTTGATGAAAGTCATAAACCAAAATTGACATTTAATCTTTCACTTTAAGAAAATTAATGAAGGGCCAGAGATTTACCTCAATGGTTCCGGTGCCTGCCTCGCAAGCACAAGATTCTGAGTTCAATCCCCGTAACCACATACAATGCTGGGCGTGGTGGCTCACACCCACCAACAATCAACCAGCAATCAACACCACATACCACAGGTGCCGGGTGTGGTGGTTCACGCCTGTCATCCCAGCACTCAAGAGGCAGAGACAGGAGGACTGCTGAGTTTGAGGCTTGCCTGGGCTACACAGTGAGCTCAGGGCCAGCCTGAACTATAAAGCAAGACCCCGTCTCAAAAAAATAAACAAACAAACAAACAAATAAACAAATAAATAAATAAATAAATAAATAAAAAGAAAATTAATGAAAACAAGTTCATTGTAATTGCAAAGCTTCTTTCTAAGTACTATATCCATTCTAAAGTATTTATTTAAGTTGCCAGCTCTATGACAATTTTCTCTGATGGTGGTGAAAATTGGTGTTGGTGGTCTCATTTGTAGATCATTTAAATACTACATGTTTAGCTGAATATCAATAGAACTTCTTGAACTGTAATGACTGATCAGGCATGCTATGCTAATATCATTATGAATACCGATCCACAATTCTTAATGCAAAATGATGATGCAGGGTATATTTCACAGGTTAGAATGTGTATGCCTTTATGTGTCTTTTTGCATATTTAGATAGCATTCAGTAAATATTTCATAAATTAAATTATATCCTGCAATTGTCAAATTCCTAGCAGGTACTAGGTAACACCACCAAACCAGGATAATTTGAAAAAAATGTTACAAAGGCACTATATTAAAGTGTGGCCACAGTATAGAAAACTCACAAAGAATACCTCAGCAACCCGGAGCTAGTATAGTAACAAGTATTGGTTCTGGGCCAGAAGAGGCACAAGAGAGGAGGTATTATGGACAGAAAGGGAGTTAAGACGTTTGTGAAGAGTGACCCCCACTAAAAGCAGAAAGCGCTGATCTAGAGACATACTACAATGGCACCTCACAGAGGGAGTCTCACTCTTCTTGCTAATGACTCCCACTGGCCAACCCAGTGGGAAAACAACAGGAAGAATGTAAATGTAGATTACAGGAGGTCAGATTCCTAGCAAACAGATAGGCAGAGAAAGGTGGGCAGTGCTTCTGGAGAGATAAATGAAAGATATCAGAAGGCACCATTACCAACACGAATATCATTTTGAGCTCCACTTGTTAAACTTAATTCGTAGTATTTCTACCATAAAATGTACAAGAAATGCACACTAAATTAGATAAAGACTAGAAATAACTTTTCTTCAGTTGACCTCAGGTATTGCAACCAAAAAAATTACCAAAAGCAACTTATATTTTTATGTTCAGAGCATTTGGATATGGGTTTCTCTTTTACAGATGAGAACAGAAATTTATAGAGATGAAATAAAATTTTCCAAAGCCACAAAACATAAAAAAAAGACTCAAAATTTGTTCCCTATTTTGATTCTACAGTCCAAATTGCTCACCACTCCTTCATTCCTCATTACTTTCCACCCTTCATCTTTAAAGCTATGCAAATTGGTATGGAGATATACTACAGTATAGGTGTGGTGTCCAGGGAACACCCTGTTTTTTCTCTAGTGTGAGAAACTGAAAGTGTGAGGTCCAGAAAGTATCAATAAACTCTTCAACACAAAGTATTGTGTTTGTAGTTTTGAAATTTCAAAGGTCTCCAAAAACTGTGTAATCTTAGACATTCTTTTCCTTTGACTGGGCACTGGTTATAATTTTAACTGCATTTTGAACATCTGAAAATCTGACCACATCCTAATTTCTTTTTCTATTTTTTAATTGAATTCTTTATTGGTACATTTTATATACAACTCACAATCACACTCAACATTGGGGAATTTGTACTAGTATATGGCACGAGTTAATTCTCATTTTTTAGCCATATTCCTACCCACCCTACAACCCCTTACCCCCTATATACATGTGCTTTATTTCCCTTTTTAAATCATATTTATTCTTTTCCATCATTACTTTCCCTACCACTTTCCCTCTGAATAGTTCCTATTTCATAAAATCTATTATACATTCTAGAACTCATTTACATCTACAGGTTCTCATACAAGAGAAAAGATATGGTATTTACATATCTGTGACCTATTTATTTCACTTTTACTGTGTCCTCAAGGATCATATCCTAATGTCAATTATCACAGTGCATAGTAAATAAAAGTCAATTGAATAATGATATTTTATTGTATTTCTAGTGAAATTACCAATTTTGAAATATAGTAAATTCAACTCCTGCTGGTTAATCTCCAGTAATTACAAAATTTCTCAGTGTTACATAACAGAGCTCCCTTCTTCAAACTGGTAAGTCTATTATCTGCTTTCTTCTCTGAAAGCACCCTACACCATGGGCTTCACTGCTGCCCAGCAGGAAACTGTAGTGAAAGTACCTATGAATAAGGCATACAGACTCCAACTTTGTCTCTGATTGGCTACCTATGATGGTTCCTACATTCAGCTTCACATCTGGATTCTACTCCTGCCATTATCCTAGATCATTGGTGGCAAACCCTTTTAGAGGGTTTTGTTTTGTTTTGTTTTGTTTTGTTTTATTTTGTTTTGTTTTTGACAGGATCTCACTTTGAAGTTCAGGCTGGCCCTGAACTCACTATGTAGCCCAGGCTAACCTTGAACTCTCGGCAGTTCTCTGCCTCTGCCTCTGCCTCCCAAGTGCTGGGATTATAGGCATGAGCCACCATGCCAGCATTGTGGTTTGTGGTACTGGGGATCAAACTCAGGACCTTGCACTTGCCAGGCAGATGGCGGAACCACTGAGCTAAATCCCTGGCCAAGAGCTTTCAATGATAACAAACAGCTGACTGCAGCATATGTGCCATAGGTTTGCCACCACTTCCTAGCTTCTGGCTTCCTAGTACTCCTAGGACCCAACTCACTTTAGTACTTACTTCTAATCTCAATCCAAGCTCAATTCCTGGTCCTACAATTGTTTTCTGATTATTTGTTAACTTAGAATTTTACAGATGGATAACAATCCTCAAATATGTATAATATGGTTAGTGATTCTGAGCATGTGACACCAATAATTTATGTGATTCAAATGTAATACTTGTCTGTCCCCAGATCAAGGTTTTTTTTTTTTTAAAAAATCATGGAATGCTCAGTAACTATGAGGAAACGTGAGGTCACCAACTTTCTTTTCTTTCTGTAAATTAATAAAAGATAAACTTGCATTTACATATATATATATATGAAGAGTATGGAAAAAATGATTAACCATAGAAGATTGTGTCAGCTTATCATATAAATACAGATTACATTCTTCCCAGGTACAAAGTGGACCTCATTTCCCAGTATCCCTTCAATCTGTGAAACTGAACAACTATAAGTTAGAGAAGTGATATATTCAACTCTAAAATTTCCCATGCTCTTTTCCACTTCTGTCTGGCTGAAATGGTTACAGTGCCTACTGTCTTTGGAAACCATATGCTTATGATGGCAACATTCCCTTCTTAAATGACCACATGGGGAAGGGCCACCTCCCATTATCTTTCTGGTAGTTTCACTTGTACAAGAAACAAATAATTCCACCCAGGCTTTTTATTTTGGAGTCTGTTCATATCACAGCTATCAAAACCTTGACTAATCCCTAAGGAATATAAGAAAAAAAAAAGTGAAATTCAGTTTGCCCTAGTATACTCTCACCTATGCTCCTGACACTATGTGTGTGGGATCAAACACACCAAGCAAGTAATGTCACAGCAGACAGACACCAACTGAGAGTCTCCAATTCAATTTGATTCTGAAACTTCCTGGAGTGACCAGTCCCACAGGTTGAGTGCTCAATCCTGAGAGTGGCCACATCTTCTACTTTTTTTTTTTGATTAATTTTATCTGTATTGGTACTCTGCCTTAACGAATGATAAGTTTGAGTCATTTATACTCAAATGGACATATCTTCAGGACATCTTCTACTCCTGATGTCAGTTATAAGGATGTTGTTTCACCTCTGCATTTGATTCACCAGCAGTAAATGGAAGTTTCCACAACCTGCCCCATGAATTCCACTAATTTGCTAGACTGCCTCACAGAACTCAAGGAAACACATTTATTGGTTCACTACATAAGATACAAGTGAAATAATACACACAGCTACAAATAAGGTGTAAGATGTACGGAACTTTCATGCTCTCCCTAGTATATCAACCTCCAAGATTTAGCTATCTGAATTCTGTCCCACTAGGTTTTTATGGAGGCATCATTACATAGGCAGATTTTTTTTTTTGAGACAGGGTATCACTTTGTAGTTCAGGATAGCTCTGAGGTCACTATGTAGCCCAGGCAAGCCTCGAACCTAGCAATCCTCCTGTCTCTGCCTCCCGAGTGCTGGGATTACAGGCATGAGCCACCATGCCCAGCTACATAGGCATTTTTATGACATCATTGATCACTGGTGATCAGTTTAACCTTTAGAATCTCACCTCTGTCTAGAAGACAGGGAAGACACTAAAAATTCCAGTCCTCTAATCTTGGCTTAGTCTTTCCTATGACTACCCCCCACCCTAAAGCTACTAGGGAGCTGCTAGCTATCTTGACCTCATTAGTATATAAAACACTTTGAGAGACTCCAAAGATTTTAGGAGTTGTCTACTAGCCAGTGGAGTTGGAAGTATATAGTATTTATATACTACATATAGATTTATATATATATATATATATATATATTTTATATGTATTTGAAACTTATAGTATTTCACAGTCTCCTAATATCACATATATCAGATAAAAGTGAAACTTCATTTTTTCTAGAACAATTGATTGGGGAGGGTGAGGATAGTTGTTGCAAGATCATGGTAAAACTGCCATGACTCCTGAAAGGAAAGAGAAAAATCTCTTGAAGCTCCTCTTTAAAAGTCAAAATTGTTGAAACTTCTCTAACTAAGCCTATGTACTAAAACAGTATATGCCAAGAATAAATAGCAGGAAAGAGCATATTATATAACTCCAGACAGAATGACAGCTGATAGTTTTAACCTGGGAAAGTGCTTACATGTGCAAGCGGTAATTTGAAGATCCCAGGCCAATTGTGACATTCTTTACAGAGGTTCTAATAAGAAGGTATTATTTCCTCTACTATAACTACAGCATAATCACTCCTCACTCACAGTGAGTTGACCTACAATTCCCTTCAGCAACTACATCGATTGGCTCTGTACATAAAAGGAAATTAGAAATGTTTCTTCCAACTAGGTGCAAAAGTCATATGGTAGAATGCATGGGATTTTTTTGGTTGCTCTTTTTCTGCTACCATGAGCCAGCAGGATTAATAGAAGTTTTCTTGCAGTCCTTCAGGAGATGGTAACATGAATCTACTCCTGTTCAAATACAGAATCTCTGGGAAGTGTCCAGAATTACCTCAGCTCAGCTGAAACCAGATAGGATCAAAAGATGAGCATGACATTTTTTTTCTCACTCTAACTCACTGAAAACAGAAGATAGTTATTGTTTTCTATTAGTATTATCAAATACAAATGCATAACAAAACTCTATTTCAGCCTTAACTGATATTTACAAATTTTACTTTTACTCCTATACTTGTTACAAATATCATACACATAAGTATGTTGAGTGTATTTTGTTTCTGCAATCAAAAATGCCCTCTGAAAACTTCTGTGCCTAGTATAGTAAGCCAAACCTCTATCTTGCAGGACCATAAACCCTGGATCTTTCTCCTGAAGAACTGCGAGAAAACTTCTCTTAATCCTGCTGGCTCATGGTAGCAGAAAAAGAGCAACCAAAAAAACATCCCATGCATTCTACCATATGACTTTTGCACCTAGTTGGAAGAAACATTTCTAATTTCCTTTTATGTACAGAGTCAATCATTCAAGCTACCCAATCATCCCCTTTTATCCCTACTGCCCTGATGGTATGAGGAAGGCAAAAGAGTCAAATGATATCATTAAGCTTTTCTTTAAAAGCTTCTATAGTTAATGCCTACTTTTCCTTTCCTTCTTCCCTCTTGTTAGTCAAAATGCAATCATTTCACCTGTGCTTTTACTCTACCCTTTTCTCCCATTTCAACTACAAGTATTTTTACTGTAGGGCATCAATTCTCACTAAGTACAAAATAATTTAGTAGGTTCCCATCTTCCAATTTTTTAATATTAGTATCCATGATTTTCCTAAGGTGCCAAGGAACTATCTTTGATTGAGTTCAACAAATATTGAAAAACTCTTTTTGTTGTGAGATACACTTAATTAATAAGAATGTTCCTCATTGTGGTTACCAAGTAGCAATTTATTGGTAAAATAGATACAATGGGAACTCAAAGACAGAAATATGGTCATGCTATTATGGGTAACCTCTTAAGATTATGGGATTTTTCTCTTATTCTGTCCCTACTATTTTTGTGAGACCTAAAAATTGCTTATTAATTTGTAAAATTAACAAATGACAACCAAATCTTGAACTAAGGCACTTGTATAATACCTACAAGTAGATGATAGGAAAGGAAGGCTCAACTATCAATTATACTGAATAATATTCAAAAATATATCAAAAACATATTTGACAAGTGAAAATTTTGAGACATACAAGAGAAAATATTTATCTAGGTACAAAAGAAAATGGATTATGAAAAAGTTAGCTTTCAAGCAGATACAAAGTACTTGATCCAACCTAAATACTCAGAAACTATTTATTGAATGTTCTGACATACCAGTATGGTCTCACAATTGTTCTTTAAACTTTAAAGGATGCCAAGATCTCACACAAAACACTCATTAAAAGACAGCCATTGTTAATGTAAAATTCTTCTGGAATAAAAATAGCTGAAGTAGAAAAGTAAAATGAAACACAAATCTTTTTTCAAATTTAATAAAATTTCTAAATTCTTATATTTCAAAAAACACTGTACAAATTGGGTGTGGACAAGATCAAGATCCACAAAAAAATTCTAGATTTTGAATCAGTTTCAACACAAATAAATCCAGGGTATGAGCAAACCTCAAAGATGAATAACTGAATTATTGAACTTTCTATTTATATTTATGTTAGCGTGACAAGAATTTTAATGTACAGCTAAAATACAAGTAGGGCCTACAAAATAATGAGTAGTAATCTGATAGAAAATTATTTAAGAAGATTAAAGATTCCTATTTATACCATTTTAGAAATAGTAATTTCACAGGACTAACCATGTGCACCTCCACCAGCAAAACCATCTCCACACATCAGCACCAGCAAACTGCCCTTGGAATGAGGGCCAGGGCCAGGCAATGGCAGAGAGCAATAAGACCATTGTTCTGAGCTCCAGGAGAAGTAGAGTGATGAGCAATAGAGACAGCTTCTTTGAAGAACTCAGACTGGCTGTGGATGAGAGGAGTCTCAAACCTATAGCAGAACAGTGCAGAGTTCAAACCTATAGGAACTCAGGGAGCTCAATTCCAATGCTGCACCCAGAAAGCAGCTTCAATCTCAGTGGACTATGGCTTGTTCGCTGACATTAATCTATGTGGATTTGCACACTGCTGCTCACATTTTTTTGCCGGTGACAGCAGAGACACACCTACGTTAGGGAGAACTCTTGAAGACACTGGCATGGGAAAAAGCTTTATGAACAAAGTCTCACTGGCCGTGGTGGCTCAGACCTGTAATCCCAGGACTTGGGAGGCAGAAAAAGGAAGATTGCTGAGTTCAAGGCTTGCCTGGGCTATAGAGTGAGCTCAGGGCCAGCCTGAACTACAAAGCAAGACATTATCTCCAAAAAGGGAGGGGGGAGGTGCAGAGATTTAGCTCAATGGTTCCAGCACCTGCCTAGCAACCACAAGGTCCCTGGCTTGATCCCCAGTAACCACATACCACTGCCGGGCATGGTGACTCACCCCCACCAGCAATCAGTACCACATACCACAATTCCAGGCTCACACTTGTAATCCCAGCATTCGGGAGACTGGGGCGGGAGGATTGCTGAGTTCAAGGTTTGCCTGGGCTACATGGTAAGCTCAGGGCCAGCATGAACTACAAAACAAGACCCTGTAAAAAAAAAAAAAAAAAAAACATATTCTACCTCACTCCAGAAATAATGGCTGATATCAAGAAATCAATCCATTAAAAATGTTGGCAGGGCTGTGAGAAAAAAGGAAAACTTTTCCATTGTCTGTGGGAATATACACTGGTGCAATCAGTGTGGAGATTCCTTAAAAATCTAGGGTGAGAGGTATAATTTAAATCAGTTTTTTGTCTTCTGAGTATCTTCCCAAAAGAATAAAAAGCATCACACCACAGCTACATATGCATAACCATTTTATAGCAGCACAGTTTGTAATACTTATATATCAGAAACTTCCCAAATGCCCATTAAGTAGTGAGTGAATGAAAATCTGTGTTCTATTTTTTTATAAAATAGAGTACTATTCAGCCATGAAGAAAGATAAACTAGAGACACAGCTAAACAGACATACCTTGAGGTCGTACTCATAAGTAAAATAAGTTGGATGTACAGATGTAAATACAAATTGTCTCTCTGATGTGAGAAACTAAAAGTGTAAATGAGAACCAAAATACATAATAGATACTGTGAAATGGAAAGAAAATATTTAAAGGCAGAAGGGAACTGAGGAGGGAAGATGTGGGAAAGGAAAATAGAGATAGGAAAAATGAAAAAAAAAGAAAGAATAAAATAGAAACAAAGTTTATGTGCATAGGGAGGGGTGAAAGGAAAAAAATAAGAACCAAGACACATCATGTACAGGTACAAATTCCCACTGATGAATGTGATTAGAATATATATCTAAAATGTACCAATAAACTCCATAAAATAAGAAAAATAGTAACTGTACATTTTCTGGGAATTTCAGAGAGTGAATTGCAGTGCACACTTGAGCAAGAAACCACTGGTGCATTGGTTTAGCATATTTCTGGGTATGTCTGGTATGAGTGACACCAACCAATGGCCTTGCAACCGGCATAGAATGAAAAGGAAAGAAGGAAGTCTCACACTTCCTCAGCGACACTCCAGCCTTTGACTTTGTCTTTGGACCTCCATCACCACGCTCCAGGCACAGCTGCCAACACAGGACCTTTAGCTTCCTGGTACGGACTTCCACAGGACTCTGCAGTGAGCTCCAGGTCTTTCCTCTGACTTTTGATTGGCTCCTCCCGTTCTCCCTTTTGATATTAGGGAGAATAGGAAGAGAGCCCTTTTACATTATCTCACTTGACTCTGCAATCAGCTATTGCTAGGGTACCTTGTAAATCGTTTATATATCATTTATGCTGTTATATAAAATTATATTTTATTTATATTAATTATATATCTGTGTCTAGTGAACGCTGACTGAAACATTGAGGAATATTGTTAACTATCCACCAGAACATCTTTTACATCTATAAAGAGACGAAATAGAAGTTTGCAGTTTACAATTGCATTATAAGAACCAGACATCTAGAAATAACGTGCTATCATTGGTGAGGAATATAGAAGCTGGAAAAGTAAGAAAAGTTAGGCAAGTTCCATGTGTGAGCTCTTTGTAAAAGCAAAGGATAAACTATTACAAATACAATTTAAAGACAAAATGAACCAAGGTTATATGTAACATACTGATAAAAACAATAAGTAACATCTCAATTTCTACTTTTGAAAGAGGAGTCTTAAAATAATATTTTAGAAATTGATTCTATGGTTTATAAATTATTCAAGGTCTTTCTTCAAGTTGTAATGAATTAATTGTAAGGAAAAAATGAAGTTCAAATTGTTTTTCTCTCAGCATATAATTCTGAAAAATGGTTGATACTGTAACAAAAATAAATTCCCTGAGGATTAAAAATTAAACATGAAAGAAAAACATCTGTACAAAAGGTAATCTAACATTTATCTTGAAAGTGGAAGGACTTTATAAATAGAAGCAAACATATTCTTTTCAAAGAATTTTCAGATAAAAGAACCTATATGAAAAATAAGACTAAAACATTAAAAAAGGCAAATGAGTATGAATAATAAATTAGTACAAAGGAAATTCAAATACAAAAATGAACCAAATTAATATGGGGGCCAAACTAGACAAGATTTTTAAATCTAACATTACAAAATGGCAATGACTTATTGAACTACACATATTATAAATCATTGCAGAAATATAATCTCATCAAGAAAGCTATTAAATTAATGTGTATCAATTACCTTAAAGTTTTAAGCCTTGATTCAGTAATGTTATTTCTAGGACCATATTTCAAGTAAAGAGAAAAAAAAACTTTTTTTTTTTTTTTTGCAGAAGCACTGTCTTAATCACAATATTTACTTTCATAAGGAACTAATATCTAAGACGAGTCAATAAGAAAGAGATATGGTAAATTCAGCACTCTACCAAGTACTAGCATTGGACTTTCAACAGTCCATTTACATTCTCTGTAGTTCAGTTTTTGTGCTTCACTTTTGAATAAAGACAATAATAATACTCACCTCATGGAGTCCTCATACAATTAAATAAATTATACATATATATATATGTATATAGACATATATTTTTAGTTTAATATGTAATGATTACTCCAAAATTATATGCAGCCATTCAAAATTTAAAATATGGAAAATGTTTGTAATAGAATGCTACATGAAAAAGAAATATACTGTAACATGGTACATAGAAACATAGAAAGCAACCAACAAAGAGTATCAAACTAAGATGTTAACAATGAAAATGAAAGACTAAAACATTTTGCTAAGAAATGTATAGCACAGGGCCAGAGATTTAGCTCAGTGGTTCTGACACTTGCCTCACAAGTGCAAGGTCCTGAGTTCGATCCCAGTAACCACATACAACAATGCTGGGCATGGTGACTCAGGCCCACTGGCAATCCATACCACATACCACAGTGCCAAGTGTGGTGGCTCAGGCCTGTCATCCCAGCACTTGGAAGGCAGAAGCAGGAGGATTGCTGAGTTCAAGGCTTGCCTGAGCTACATAGTAAGCTCAGGGCCAGCCTGAACTACAAAGCGAGGCCCTGTCTCAAAAAAAAAAAAAAAAAAAAAAATATATATATATATATATATATATATATGCAGCACAAATTAAGACTTTACTGCAGTTTAGTTATGCAAACCGCCTCCTCTGGCGTAAGGCTTAAGGTTGGCTTAATTGATTAGAACTAATTATTAGTTCTCAGGAGCTAATGACTGTTAACTATGCAACTGTCTAAATGAAAAGCTTTTTTTCTGAAACACTTTTTTATGGGTTTCAACTTTTTACACTGGCTGTTACAGAGCTCCCAGCTGGCTTCCATCCAAGTTTTCTAGGAAAAGCTCTAAGCACAAAATCCTTGTCACTCATCCACATATAGCACAATGTCTATTTTAGTTACATCTGCAATATTAGCAGACTGGCATCAATAGTTTCTGAAAGGAACCATCTACTTTATGGAAGCAAAAAGCTGTTTGTATTCTGTTTACGGTACTTTATTTTCACAGTCACATTCTTCCTGAAGATGAGCTTCAGGACCAAGCCAGGGTCAAATCTTGTTGTGCTCTTTTTAAGAAGAAAGATGGAAAACAAGGAGGAAGGAGGAGTGATGGAAAAAGAACTAGCATGAAAGAAAAAGAGACCAAAAAAAGAGAAGAAAGAGGGAAATATATGTAGGAAAAAAGTCTAAATTACATTATGATGTATAAAGGAAACTTCTTTTTGCTGTCAGATATACAAATAGAAGCAATTATATTAGAGAGCAGCAGCTCACATTACTACAGAAAAGTCCTCATTCAAATAACTTAAAAAGATAATATAAAGCACTCTGGCTTCATGAATTGGCTGATAACTATGCTTTAAGGAAAGAAGGATGGAAAGGGAAAGGGAAGGAGAAATCCCAGAAGGAGAGTCAGGAAAATGAAAAGGTAAGGCTGGGAGTGAGATTTGGTGGTATCTTGCTAAACCTGGAATAGAAATAATACATACTCTACCAGAGGACTACATAAAATATATACCCAAAACTTGATGAGCCACATTCATTAGCATAAATCTGAGAAAAAATCCATTTATTTTAACTTTCTGTGTCCTTTTCATGGATAACCAGAGTCTGTATTCTGAAAACGAAAATATCAAATTTCAAACTGAACAATAAAAAAACTAGTAATTGATACAGAAATAATGGGTTGGTTCTTGACTTCTATGTTTGGTCCATCAACTTAATATTTTACTTCAGAGGCTCATAGATTCAAATTAGAAGTAACGTTTGATCTGTAATCCACCCCTCATTCAGTTCTCAATGTTTGCTTGTACAGCATGTAAATACTAAGGAAGGAGAGACAATAAACTTATTATACATCAAATTACTAAAGTCTCTTCCCTGAAAACTAAATCAGAGTTCCCCATCTCTCGCTTTCTCTCTCCCTTCTTTCCTCCCTCTCCACTCTCCCCCAAAGCACACACGTGACACAAAAACATGCACACATGCATCCAAAAGCACATCCAACCTACAATGAACTTTTTCATAAAGCAAACAGCATACTAGATCTATGGGCACCTTTTCCTACCCTAGGAAGTGTAAAAAAGACAAAGTATTAAGTTCATTTAACCTGCCTACCATTATTTGTAATGTAACATGTCACCTCTAAAAATCATACTCAGTTGACTTATCTTATTTCGCCCTTTAAACTACATACATGCACATATACTTTAATGCTTTACATATAATATTTTTAAAAGACTGTCGGGTGGGGAGGTGTGGGTGGTGGGGACGTGGGTAAAAATGAGAACTGACTGTGTCATATACTGGTACAAATTCCCCAGTGTTATGTGCGATTGTGAGATGTATATAAAATGTACCAATAAAGAACTCAATTTAAAAAAAAAAAAAGACTGTCTAGGAGCCAGGGATTTAGTTCAAGTGGTACCATGCCTATCTTGGAAGCAGAAGGGCTTGAATTCGTTCCCCACTACTGCAAAAAAAAAAAAAAAAAAAAGACTGTCTATCTTTATATCACACACTCATTTGGTATGAGTGCATTCCAGTTTCTTTTCCTTTAATGTCTGTCATCCCTTGAGTGAAGTACAACACAGCTGGTAAGAAAGTGGCATTTAAAAATTTGCTGACAAGATGTTAGTGATACCTTTTGGAAAACTAAAAATGTCTTCAATTAATGAGAAACACCTTTGCTTTATCAGTTAACAAGAACATGTTTTTGTTCTAGAGTCAACTCTTTTTCATTATCCAGGCCACCTTTCCCACTGATGCTCCTGTAGACTGATATGCAAGAAAGCAAAATTGTATATATATATATATATATATATATATATATATATATATATACACATATATATGTAGTAAGCATGATAATAAAGGCAGATCTCCAATAAGAAAAAGGATACTATGCATTTCAAATGCCAAAATGAAGTTCATTCAAGTGTTTGGAACACCTCATTATGATTCCCTTCCATAAATATACATGGCTTGGAGTTAACTATATATTCTGGCAAGCAGAGCTCTAAATATGTAATTGTTCCACAGTAGTTTAATATGTTGAGTGTACATGTTCTATCCACCTGACTCCATCTGATTATAATGGGAGCAGCTGATGACTGATAGAGGGAAGACACTGGCTCAAACCGAAACATTTCCTAGGATGCATGCATTGTGGAAGGAGAGAAAACAAATTAGAATCTTTCTCTAGCAGCAAAGCTTTACAATGTAAAATTAGGAGCATGCAACAGCCATATTTTCTCAAAGTAGGAAATGATTCTACAGAGAAAGAGCAGTAGAAGACCCAACTAGATGAAGTAAAAATAAAAGATTGCAAGAGGCTCAATAGCTTTTGAAGCTTCATTAACAAAGCCCTACCCCCATCATGCCTTAGTCATGTTGAAGTCTACACCAGTGTTGCTCTAAATTCCCCACTTACTTACACTCTTTGGAGTTGGAAAAGGAATGCAATCAAGCTGATAGTGAAGGAGGAAAAACATGGAAATGCTCTCAGTCTTTATAATAAACATAATTTTAATGTAATTCTAGCTATTATAAACAACTATTCCTTCATTAGCACAGCCCCACAAACAACCGACAGCTAATGGAGAAGACAGGTCAGAAAGTTATCTCAATACAATGTTGCACCACAACACTGATTTCCATGCCCTAAATGCACTAGGGTGGCTTCTAAGAAGGAAGATGTTAGGAGGGTGGGACCCAAACTGCCTAGAATCTTGAGGAGGCGCTGGCCTGTGGAGAGCTAAGAGGGGACTTCCGGGACCTCACCAGAACCCCACAGTGGAAGTGAGAGGGAATGCAAGGCAACAAGGTTTCCCAGGAAGAGCAGGAGTTGGCATGCTCCCTCCAACTCTTCTTTTTCTGAGACAGGGTCTCGCTTTGTAGTTCAGGCTGGCTCTGAGCTCACTATGGTGCCCAGGCAAGCCGCTGCGAACTCAGCAATCCTCCTGTCTCTGCCTCCCGAGTGCTGGGATTACAGGCGTGAGCCACCATGCCCAGCACTTCCCCCCAACTATTTTGATAGTTTCATTTTCAAATATGTTTTTGCAAATGTTTCTCCTTTTCATATTCCCAGCTAGTCCAAATTAAGTTCACTTGTAATAAAATGTTCTTCCCATTAACAAGCAAATCCTTTACTTTAAAATGGCTAAATAAGAAATCTTCCACCAAAACTTCAGGTTGGATTTAGGCTAAACTCCACAAGACAGGAAAAAATTTATTTTGAATCTATTACATTTCCACCTTCACTGCAGACCAGATAAAGTTTTGGGTTTTTTGTTTGTTTGTTGGGTTTTGGTTTTTGGTTTTTGTTCTTTGCTTTTATGTTCTCATTCTAGAAAGGCTGATAAGCAAGGTAGATTTGTTAATCTTCTCTCCCTTGCATGGCAGACCTAATAATGCCAGATAAAGAATGTCTCAAGCTTGCTGATTTGCTTACATGACTTGATTGTGTAGTAAATAATGACCTTCATTAACATTCTGCATTTTTCTCTAGGTATCAAACCAAGGCTTTCTTTTTGACTACTAAAGAATTCCACCCTTGTTCTGCTTTGAAGTCACTTTTGTCTCAGCCAATAGTTTTGCTGCTTGGGCAGATTTTCCTCGTGTCCAACTTAAGGCTCGAATCAGGCCCTCTACTCTCTGATCTACATGATGGAGGTTGTCATGTCCTTCTTAGATGGAGCTGGTACTGGGTTCTGTTTGCTGCCTCGTCATCAGTAGGGAGTAGAACTCCCTACTGTGTTCTCAGCCACTTTTAACCCCAGCCATGGAATCAGTTAGGTATTTGTCACAGCCATTGTTGGAAGCAGTTATCCCTTAACCCCAGAGAATAGCTTCTAGATAAAGACTGGCAGGGCTGCTTCCATTCACTTCACCCTAATTGGCTATAGGAACTGAAATTTCCTGACAGTTTTCAAGTTAGGCTTGAGCAGGAAGTGATTCCAACTTGGACAGGACAGGTATATAAGGCAAAACAAGTAGAATCCGAACAGCCAAATGCTTTTGTAATGGTTTCTGGCTTGATGAATAAGCAATAATATGTCATTTGTTCTGACTCTGTCATCAGCCACTCACCCACCCACAGACCTTCTAAGTTCAGTATCTCCAGAAGCAGTTACACTCAGATCACAAGCAAATTCTAATTTGCATTCAAAGTAAGTATCTAGTGCCTGCCAAGGGAAGGGATTGCAAGTATCCCCCAAAGCCTCATATATTACATTCTTGATTCCTAATGCAATACTGTTCAGACCTGAGACCCAGTCGGGCTGTGAATGGATCACTGAGGTACTAATCTCATCAATAAATTGATATATAGATAAGTTCATAGCTGAATGGGCCATTAGGAGGGAAGGCCATGTTCAAAAATGTAGGTAACCAAAGAGCATGACTTTGAAGAGTACACCTCCTCCCCATCATTTACTCTCTCCATGACCACATCTCTTTCTCTGCTTCCTGGCTGCCATATGGGAGAAGCCCTGTTCCACACAGCTCTTTCTGCCATTACCTTCTGCCTCATCTCAGTCATAGAAACAATCATTCAATGAAACTTCTAAAATCATAAACCAAAATAAACTTTTCCTGTTTTAAGTGGATTTTCTCAGATATTTTATCACAGTAACACAAATCTGACTAACATATGGTTTTGTGCAATATCAGTCCCCTTTCCCTTGGACTTTCTTATGTTGGCAAAATGGTATCTCCTAAATTTCTGTCCCTAATCTATCTTCTTTCCCAGTATATTTATTACTAAACTGGTATTCTGATTTTATATTTTGGTGATTTTCTATCTGATATCCACTAAAATCCATTTTCTGCCATACTCTGTATTCTACGAGCTTCTGGCTAAAAATTGTATCACATAAAGTTCTTCGCTAGCAGTCTTCTAGCTGATCAAATAGGTACTTGGCAATGGATTAGAGGATAAGAGGAGAAAAAGGATCAGGACATTTTTTTCTCTTTTCCCTCTCCACTTGAATTTCACTTATTATAACAGCATCCTCTACACTATCCTTTTTCCAGGTTTTAAGTTCTTACTCAGACCTGGTAAAACTACTTCAACTCATTGTTTCCTCAGTCCTGGAGTGGTAATAGCTTTCTCTGCCACTGGCTCTAGGAGCCTCACCGCCACTGTTTTATACTGTTAGTCTTAGTTTATCCTCTGTAGTCAGTCCCTTCATTAACATCTTTTCATTTGCAACATCTAAAATAATTTGTATTTCTCTCTGAGACCCTGAAAATATAATTCCTCAGGTAGACCTTTACTGGGTTGAAGAGCCCAAATTCACACCTCAACACACACATTGTTTAATTTGCTTAAAATCAGCAAATTTCCATTCAGATATCTATTCTCACCCTGCAAAATCACACGTTTTGGGGTAATTTATTCCACCTCCTACTCTGAGAATCATATATAATGCCCAGGTTTATGCTCACCAGTTTTATCCTAGTTTATTATAAGTGAGTGGTTAGAGATGATTTAAGATTCTCCCCTTAGACTAAGGTTCAGACACTCCATTGGATGGTCAAGAAAAACACACTTTCTTCCACCAAAGAAAACTGAATTAAAAATGCACATTAGGACTCAAGAAGAAAATAACAGGAGGCTACTGCATGGGTGAGGATGATGATGTTAGGATAAGAACAACAGAGACTATTATAAAGAACTTGAAGTCCTTACACTGTTTAAAAAATTGAATCAATCTGATTTGACAATAACACCCTAAGCCTTCTTTACTCAAATCAGACAAGAAAGATTGCTTTGTCTTCAGCTATTTAAGTTCAGTATTTAGCCACTGCAAAAGGGAGACTCCTGAAGAATAAAGCACCATTCCAAATTCTTAATTTATTTCAATCTTCCTGTGAAGGCTACAAACTTGTGGCATCCATACCTTCAAGTTCTACCACTGAGGACTCTTCCCTAACTGTGTCGTCCACTTGGGAAACCCAAATGTGCCATCACAGATTCCAGCTATGCACAGTCATGAGTCAAAGTGAAGATAGCCAAGGTCCCTAGACAATGTGCCACTGTTGATGTGTTGCAAAATCACCCATACATGGTGTTGAAACCAATGCTTCTTCCTACAGCTATTTTACTCACTAAAAATAAATCATTATTGGACATGAAAAACCAGATAACCACTAATAGAATAGAAGTAGGGGACGTTAATACTCCACTCTCAAAAAATTGACAGATCGACTAGACAAAGACTCAATAAGGAAACACTTGACAGAATAAGAAGGCACTTACTGTACACAGCAATGATTCTTTTTTTATTTTGTTGCTACTTTTTATACATAATGTTTACATTCTATATTAAGAATTTGTACCATGGCCAGAGATTTAGCTCAGTGGTTCCAGCACCTGCCTCGCAAGCACTGGGTCCTGAGTTTGATCCCAGTAACCACATACAATGCTGGGTGTGGTGACTCACGCTCACCAGCCATCAATACCGCATACTACAGTGCCGGGCGTGGTGGCTCACACCTGTAATCTAAGCACTCGGAGGCAGAGACAGGAGGACTGCTGAGTTTGAGGCTTGCCTGGGCTACATAGTGAGCTCAGGGCCAGCCTGAACTACAAAGCGAGACCCTATCTCAAAAAGAAAAGAAAAGAAAAGAAAAGAAAGAAAGAAAGAAAGAAAGAAAGAAAGAAAGAAAGAAAGAAAGAAAGAAAGAAAGAAAGAAAGAAAGAAAGAAAGAAAGAAAGAAAAGAAAAGAAAAGAAAAGAAAAGAAAAGAAAAGAAAAGAAAAGAAAAGAAAAGAAAAGAAAAGAAAGAGAAAGAAAGAAATTTGTACCATCCATGACACATCCTGGTTCTCATTTTTCTTTTTTTTAATTGAATTCTTTATTGGTACAATTTATATACAATCACATATAACATTGTGGAATCTGTACCAGTATATGACACATTAATTCTCATTTTTACCCATATCCCTACCCACCCACATCTCCTAACCCCCTATATACATGCTCTTTTATTTTCTTTCAGAATCATATTTATTCCTTCTCCTCATAACATTCCCACACCAAATTTCCTGTGGAAATTTCCTATTCTACAAAAACTGTCATACTTTCTAGAGCTCATTTGCATCTACAGGTGCTCATATCAAAGAGAAGATCCGGTATTTGCCGATCTGTGATCTATTTATTTCACTTATCAGTGTATCCTCCAGGTGTCTCCATTTGCACATAAATGAATTGATCTTCTCATTCTTTATGGCAGAATAATACTCAATTTTATTAAAAAGCCACATCTTCTTTATCCAGTCCCCAGTTGATGGGCATTTGGGTTGTTTCCAAGATTGAGCTATCACGAACTGAGCTGCTATGAACAAGGGTGTACATCTGTCTTTCCAATGTGTTTTTTTTAATTCTTTTGGGTATATTCCTAGCAGGGGGATAGCAGGGTCAAATGGGACCCCTATTCCTAGTTTTCTGAGAAATCTTCACACGGATCTCCACAATGGTTGTACATGTCTGGAATCCCACCAACAGTGCAGAAGGGTTCATTTCTCCCCACAGCCTCACCAGCATTTATTGTTGGCTGATTTTGTAATCATAGCCATTTTTTGTGGAGTGAGATGAAATCTTAGTGTTGTTTTCATTTGCATCTCTCGAACAACCAGTGACGTTGAACGTTTCTTCATATGTTTCTTAGGTGCTTTGACTTCTGCCTCTGAGAAGTGTCTGTTCATTTCAGATGCCCATTTTTGAATTGGGTCTTTAAACTTGGGGAGGCTGATCTGTTTCAGTTCTTTATATATTGTAGATAATAGCCCTTTTTCTGATAAATAGCTAGTAAAGATTGTTTCCCATGTTGTTGGATGTCTTTTAACAGTGCCAGTGACTTCTTTGGCTGTGCAGAAGCTTTTCAGTAGGATGAGATCCCATTTGTTGATTCTTTCTGCTAGCTATTGTGCTATAGAGGTTTTATTCATAAAGTCTCTGCCTAAGCCAATGTCTCCAAGAGTTTCACCTAATGTGTTTTGCAGCAGGCTTATTGTTTATGTTTTAATGTTTAAGTCTCCTATCCATTGTGAGTTTAGTTTTGTGCATGGTGAAGGAGATAGGTCTAGCTTTAGCTTTTAGCAGATTGAAGCCCAGTTTTTCCAGCACCACTTGTTAAACAGGCTGTCTTTCCTCCATTGGGGATGTTTGGCTCCTTTGTCAAAGATAAGGTGGCTTAGTGTATCCGGGGTTATTTGTGGATCTTCTAATCTATTCCACTGGTCCTCAGGTATGTTACTTTGCCAGTACCATGCAGTTTTTATCACAGTGGCTTTATAGTAGAGTTTTAAATTGGGGATTGTAATACCCCCTGCCATGTCGTGGTTGCTTAGAATTGCTTTTGCTATTCTAAGTTTCTTGTGGTTACAGATGAATTTTTGTATTATTTTCTCTAGCTCTGTGAAGTATACCATTGGAATTTCAATTGGAATTGCATTGAATCTGTATAGTAGTGGTGGGAGTAAAGCCATTTTGATGATGTTGGTTCTCCCTACCCAGGAACAAGGAATGTCTTTCCACTTTCTGATCTCCTTTTCTATCTCCTCTTTCAGAGTCCTACAGTTTTCAGAGTAGAGGTCTTTCACTTCATTTGTTACCATGATTCCTAGATATTTCATTTTTCTGGGTGCTACTGTGAAAGGGATTGCCTCCCCAATTTCTCTTTCAGTGAGTCTGTTGTTTGTGTAGACAAAGGCTGTTGGGTTTGGAGCGTTAACCTTGTATCCAGCAACACTACTAAATTTGGTAATTAAGTCTAGCAGCCTTTTTGTTGAGTTTTTAGGATCCTCCAGATAGAGTATCATATCATCAGCAAATAATGACAGTTTAACTTCTTCCTTTCCTATCTTTATTCCTTTTATATCTTTGTCCTTCCAGATTGCTATGGCTAAAGTTTCCAGCACTATATTGAACAAGAGTGGTGACAATGGGCATCTTTGTCTCATTCCTGATCTTAGTGTAAACGGTTTCAGTTTTCGCCCATTAACTATGATGCTGGCTGTTGGTTTCTCAAAAATACCTTGTATTATATTGAGATAAAGTCCATCGACTCCAATTCTCTGTAGGGTTTTGATCATAAATGGATGTGGGATTTTGTCAAATGCTTTTTCTGTGTGTACTGAGATGATCATATGGTTTTTGTCCTTGTGTCTGTTAATATAGTGTATTATGTTGATTGATTTACATATGTTGAACCAGCCTTGCTTCCCTGGGATAAATCCGACTTGATCAGGGTGTATGATTTTCTTGATAACTCTCTGTATTCTGTTTACAAGTATTTTATTGGGGATTTTTGTGTCAATGTTCATTAGAGAGATTGGCCTGTAGTTTTCATTTTTAGTGGGATCTTTCCCTGCCTTTGGAATCAAGGTGATGGTTGCTTCAAGGAATGATTTGGGGAGTATTGCTTCCTTTTTGATTTCATTAAAAAGATTGAGAAGTACTGGTATTAGGTCTTCTTTAAAAGTTTTGTAGAATTCAGCAGTGAAGCCATCAGGACCAGGGCTTTTCTTTGTTGGTAGGTTTTTTTATTACGTTTTCAGTTTCCCAGATTGATATCAGGTTCTTTAACACTTTTATATCCTCTTCGTTCAGCTTTGGAAGTTTATATGTGTCTAGGAATCTATCCATTTCTTCTAGATTTTCCATCTTCTTGGAGTACAGATTTTCAAAGCATGTGTTTAGTATCCTTTGGACTTCTTCTGGATATGTGCTGATTTCCCCATTTTCACTCCTTATAGCATGGATTTGAACCTTTTCCTTCCTTTGATAAGGTTGGCTAAGGGTCTGTCGATCTTATTTAGCCTTTCAAAGAACCAACTCTTTGATTCATTGATTCTTTGTATTGTTCTCTTTGTCTCCATTGCATTAATTTCTGCTCTGATCCTTATAATTTCCTCTCTAGTATGTGCTTTGGGTTTCTTTTGCTCCTCTTTTTCTATTTGTCTGAGGTTCATCATTAGATTGTTTATTTCAGTTTGCTCTATTTTCTGAGTGTAGGCATTCACTGCTATGAATTTCCCTCGCAGAACTGCTTTCATTGTGTCCCATAAATTCCTGTATGTTGTGCTGGGGTTGTCATTTAGTTGTAGGAACTGGTTAATTTCTTCTTTAATTTCTTTTGTGGCCCATTGGTTGGTTAACAGAGTGTTGTTCAATTTCCATGTGTTCTTGAGGATCTTGGAATTTCTTTTGCTATTCAGCTCCAGTTTCAGGGCACTATGGTCTGATGGTACGCAAGGGATAAGGTCAATTGCTTTGCATTTACTTAAGCCTGTTCTATGGACTATAATTTGATCTATTTTGGAGAATGATCCATGAGCAGCTGAGAAGAATGTATATTCTCACTTTGTAGGGTGAAAAATTCTGTAGGCATCTACTAAGTCCATTTGCTCTAAAGTTTGATTTAGCTCAAGTATTTCCTTACTGATTCTTTGTCCAGTCATCTGTCAATTTGTGACAGTGGAGTATTAAAGTCCCCTACTACTGCTGTATTCATGGTTAACTGGCTTTTCATGTCCAGTAATGTTTGTTTTATATAGTTGGGTGCCTTAGAGTTTGGTGCATAGATATTTATGATTGTTATTTCTTTCTCCTGGATTCTTCCCTGTACAAGAATATAATGACCTTCTTTATCTCTTTTAATCAGTTTGGGTTTGAAATCTATTTCATCTGCAAACAAGATAGCCACTCCCAGTTTTTTTGCAGTTTCCTGTGGCATGGAAGATGGTTTTTGAACCTTTTATTTTCAGTCTATGTGTTTCCTTGTGAATTAGGTGTGTTTCCTGTATGCAGCAGATTGTCGGATCTTGCTTCTTGATCCCATCTGCTAGTCTGTGTCTTTTAATTGGCCTATTGAGTTTATTGACATTAATGGTTATGACTGATATGGACATATTCAGAGCTGCCATGTTTCTCTGTTCTTGGTTTTTTTCTTCCTTGCTTTTCCCCTAGTGTTGTGTGGATGACAAGCAGCAGCCAGTTATGACACATTGATAGGTCCATGTTAATTGCTAAATCCATTAACATTTTTCCATTTCTAAACCACCCTTAAAGAAAAGCATAATGGGGTCACACCATCCTCATGGTAGTCCAGGAGAGCAACTATGCCATCTGGATTCATGTTCGCACCAATAAAGAACTGATAGTTTTTGAAATTAGCAAGGATGTGCTTGATTTGTTCTGTAGCTCCTGTCATAAAAGGTTTTCCTCTCTCTGGTCTTTGTTCTTCAAGTCTGCCTTTGATGGATTTCATATAATCCTTGATGTACTTCTTGTAGGCCTCTTTTGTGAAGGTGGTTTCCTGCAAGTGATGGTTCATGACAATATCAACACCAGTGACTACTGTGCTTTCGGTACCTTCACCCGCCAGGCCTTCAGCGGAGGCATTTCCACCGATAAGTGAGTCATCAATGTTACCCTCTGTTCTACCGACCATCTTGCCCTCCACCTCCAGGCACAACCTGTCTACGATCTCCCGGATCTTGTAGATATTGGAGAACATCTCATGGCTGACGAGGTCCCAATAAATAATCATGATGGCGGCTGAAGGGAGATGCGGCCGCGCTAGCTTAGGAGGAGCCCAGAGCTCAGAGAGAGCACGGTGCAAACAGAGCTGCGCTGGGGGGAGGGGGAAGTGGGCGGAAAAGCTGGTTCTCATTTTTCTTTTTTTTAATTGAATTCTTTATTGGTACAATTTATATACATCTCAAAATCACATAGAACATTGGGAAATTTGTACCAGTATATGCCACAAGTTAATTCTCATTTTTACTCATATCCCTACCCCACTCCCCCCTCCTCCCCCCTTTATACATGCTCTTTTATTTTCTTTCTGTATCATATTTATTCTTCCCCTCATCACATTCCCACACCAAGTTTCCTATTTTTCTTGATTCCCCTGCCCTCCCTACATACCCTATATACATAAGCTTTGTGTTTCCTTTCTCATCATATTTTTCTTTCTTTTCTTTACTTTCCCCTGCCCACATTTTCTCTTTTCCTTTTGAACATTTTCTTCTTATTACACACTACTTATCATACATTTTGGTATTTTTTATACCTTCAATTTTTCATATTAGAGAAAAGATATGATATTCAAACTTCTATGTCCTATTAATTTCACTTATGAGTATATCCTTAAAGTACATCTTTTCAAGTATAATGACTCAAACTTATCATTTTTTGTGGATAAGTAATACTCCATTTTTTTTAAAGCACATCTTCTTTATGCAGTCTCCTGCTGATGGGAATTTGGGCTGTTTCCAAAATTTAGCTGTCACAAACTGAGCTGCTATAAACATGGATGCACATATGTTGTTATTCTATGATTCTTTTAATTCTATCATGTATACACCTAGCAGGGGAATTAGCAGAATCAAATGGGACCTCAGTCCTAGATTTTTAATGAATCTCCACACTGATCTCCATAGAGGGTGCACCAGTCTGTTTCCCCACCAGCAGTGGAGAAAGGTTCTTTCTCTCCACAGACTCATCAGCATTTGTTGGTGATTTTGTGATAGCACCCATTTGGTGTGGAAGATGGAATCTCATTGTTGTTTTCAATCAGCATCTCTTGAATGAACAGTGATGGTAGACATTTTTTCATGTATTTCTTAGCTGCCTTCACTTCTTCATCTGAAGAATGTCTGTTCAATTCAGATGCCCCTTTTCAACTGGGTCTTTCAGTTGGTGGGCTGATTTTTTTAAACTTCTTTATATACTCTAAATAGTTCTTTTCTGAGAAAAGGCCAGTAATTTTTTTCTCATCTTTTAGGTTATCTTTTAACTCTATTGGTTTCTCTTGCTGTGAAGAAGCTTGTAAATAAGATGAGATCTAGTTCTTCTGCTAGCTCCTGTGCTGCTGAGGTTTTATTTAAAAGATTTTTCCTCTACCTAATCTATTTTCTAGTACTTTTAGTGTTTCTGTTTTAAGATTTAGGTCTCTAAACCATGTTGATTTCAAAAAATCAACTCTTTGATTCATTGATTGTTTTATATTTATCTTTTATTCTTCATTGCATTAATTTCTGCTCTAATGCTTATAATTTCTTCCCTGGTGTGAGCTTTGGGTTTATCTTGTTCCTCTTTTCTAGTAGTTTGAAGTTCAGCATTAGGTTGTTTATTTTAGCTTGCTCTGTTTTCCTAGTATGGGCATTCATTGCTATGAATTACCATTGTACAACTGCTTTGATTGTATGCCACAAATTTTTGTATGTTGTACTAACATTATAATTTAATTGTGAAAACTGTTTAATTTCTTCTTTAATTTCTTCTGTAACCCATTGGTTCTTCAGCAGAGTGCTGTTCAATTTCCATGTGTTTGTGAGTAGCATGGAATTTCTTTTGCTATTGATCTCCAATTTCAAAACACTATGTCCTGAAAGTATACAGGGGATAACTTTTATTTCTTTGCATTTACTTAAATGTGCTCTATGAACTAGCAAACAGCTGAGAAGAATGTGTATTCTGACTTTGTGGGATGAAATACTCTGTAGACATATATTAACTCCATTTGTTTAAGTTTGTTTCAATTCAAGTATTGCATTATTGATTTTTTTTTCTGTGTGAAATTTGTCTCTTTGTGACAATGGGATGTTGAGGTCCCCCACTACTGTTGTATTAGTGCTTATTTGATTCTTCATGTCCATTAGTATTTGTTCTATATAGTTCAGTGCACTAGAATTTGGTGCATATTTATAAATGTCATCTCTTATTGCATTGTTTCCTATATGAGGATGTACTGTCTGCCTTTTCTCTTAGTTTTGGTTTGAAACCTATTTTGTCTACAAATAAGATAGCCACTCCTGCTTTTTTCTGGTTTCCTGTTGCATAGAGAATTGTTTTCCATCCTTTTACTTTCCGTCTATGGCTTTCTTTCTGAATTAGGTGTGTTTCTTTTACACAAAATATTGTAGGATCTTTCTTCTTAATCCATTCTGCCAGCTTGTGCCTTTTAATTGGCACATTGAGACCACTGGCATTAATGGTTATAACTGACAAGTACTGATTATGCTCAGTCATAATATTGTCCTGTTCTTGCCTCTTTTATTCTTTGTGTTTCCCCCTTTCCATTCAGTTTCCTGCCTTGCCCAGTGAGGTCACTCTGCTGGGTCTCATGGGAATGTGACAGTCCTTGTCTTTTTCTAGGATATTGTTCAGAATTTTTTGGAATACAGGTTTTGCATCTGTGAAGTTCCTAAGGTGCTCTTTCTTATGAAAGTATCTTATTTCCCCATTGATTTTGAAGTATTGTTTTGCAGGATACATTAAGCTAGGTTGGAGGGTTTTTTTTAATTGAATTCTTTATTGGTACATTTTATATACATGTCACAATCTGGACATTGTTTTTTGTTAGGGCTTGAAATACTTCACTCCAGGTTCTCCTTAACTTGAGTGTTTGTGTCCAAGTTGCTAGGACTCTGATGCGCCTTTCTTTGTATGAGATTTGTATCTTTTCTTCTCTCTGGCTACTTTCAATATTTCACTCTTGTGTTGAGTTTCTGGAATACTGCCTATTATATGCATAAGTGTAGAATTTTTAGATCATGGTCACATAGATTCATATTATATGCCTCATTTATCTGTATGTCAAATTGTTTTCCTTTTGCTGTGATGTTTACTGCCATTATACCTGTGAGCAGTTTTTTAAAAAATATCTTTCATACTATATCTTGTTTCTTCACTGACTAAAAGCAGTTTTATGTTCTTCTTTGCATTATCTACCAGCTGCTGGATTGATTTCTCATGGTATTAATCATATCAATTACTTTGGACACTATCTCTGTTTTTATATGAGAGATTGTTTCTGATTTCTATTTTACAAGATCCTCTTCTGTTACTGACTCAGAGTCCTGGTGTTTGAGCTTCAGTTTGCTTAATTTCCTTTTTCCCTGGATTCCCCTGTGGTGATAATTTTTTGTCTGAGTTTTTGCATTTTTCTCATTTCTATTTTGTTGTTGTTATTGCTGTTGTTGGTTTTTGGTTAAATCCTGACCTGTTGCCTGGGGCAGGTTTATTTCAATTTCTTTCTTTTTTTTTTTTTTTTTTTTGAGACAGGGTCTCACTTGTAGTTCAGGCTGGCCCTGAGCTCACTATATAGCTCAGGCAAGCCTCAAACTCAGCAATCCTCCCATCTCTGCCTCCTGAGTGCTGGGATTATAGGCATGAACCACCACACCTGACATTGTGGTATGTGGTACTGATTGCCAGGGGGCATGAGTCACCACACCCAGTATTATTGTATGTAGTTTCTGGGATTGAACCAGGGATCTTGGACTTGCTAGGCAGGTACCAGAACCACTGAGCTAAATCTCCGGCCCTCTTTCTTCCTAATATTTGGAACCCTTAAGAGACAGCTACTTCCTGGGTTACTATCCATGGATCTGTAATTCCCCTTAAGCAGTCTCAGTTCTCACACACCATGAAAAGTATTAAAAAGAACAATAAAATCACCTTGGTTGACATAATACAATCAGTATCATCAACAGTATCCAACACAGCACAGTAAATGACAAACTTTAGCAATCACTATTCTGATACCTTTAAAATCATGAGTTAGATCTATGCCCAAATTTACAATTAACTAGAAATATGTTTATAACATACATATGCTTTAATATAGAAGCATCACCCTTTGGAAATAAAAGGTCACCAGAGATTTGGGAGGAAGAGAGACAGAAGGAGAGGGAGAAATTAGATATAGAGTTAGCAGACATACAAAGATCACACAAATCCTGGGAAACTGATAAAGGACAGAGGGCAAAAGAGACAGAAGGAACAAATACAAAATAGAACAGGCTAACAACAGGTGAACCACTAGAAACTCCATTCATCCTCCTATAATAATAGTACAGAAAAAAAGACAGTAGGGAATACTGAACTGCACTAACTTCAGGGAACTGATACTGACCACAGGACAAGAGAATAAAAAACAAAAGAAGAATAAAGGTACCCAGCAGCAACAGGCTAACAGACTATTTTCCTTCTCCTGTAAAAGTAAGAACACTTGCCGGGTGTGGTGGCTCACACCTATAATCCCAGCACTTGGAAGGCAGAGACTGGAGGATTGTTGAGTTCAAGGCTTGTCTGGGCTACATAGTGAGCTGAGGGCCAGCCTGAACTACAAAGTGAGACCCTGTCTCAAAAAAATAAAAAATAAAAGTAAGAACACTTGACAGAAGGAAAACCCTGAAATTGGATAAACTCAGTAAAAAGAAACAGAAAATGAAGAAAAAAAAGAGGTGAGAAAAAAGAAAGAAAAATAACAATAGCAACAATAGCAAGAACAACAACAACAAATATTCAAAAGCAGTACCAAAAGGGACCTTCACATATGGATCTGCTGTCTCCTCCAGAAAGTATAGGCAGTAGCACACAGGTTGGACTTGACTAATCACAGAGAGACAGCCACCACCCCCTGTCTAGATTCTGGCTATAATGCCTGAGTTGAGCTCAGTGAACTCCTGCAGGCTTGAACTCTGCAAGAGTCCAGGGTCTGGTAGGGGGGACTGACTCCACAAACTCACCAATATTTGTAGTCCACAATATTTCTTCACTCTTTGAGTTGGTGCTTTTTTGATGTGGCAGACAGGGCAGAGTTATGCACTGAATGCCTCTTCCTAGGTCCCAGCACCACCACCACACTTATTCAAGCACAGACAAGTAGATGAGGTCTCTGGGGGTTGCTCCCATACATCAGTCCCATGAGTCCAAGTGTCAGTGGATACTGACAAGAAGATGAAGTCTCTGCAGGTTCCCCTCCCACATACTATGGAAAGCCCACCCAGACCTGCCTGTCATAGGCCTGCCAGAGCAGCAGCAGCATTTAATCAGTGTGGACAAGCAAGTAAATGTAGTCTCTGTGGGCTCCTCCTCCCTCCATGGTTGAGTGAGAGCTCAGACAGCCCTGATTCTTGAACTCTGAGACTCCCAAACTGCTAAGAAATAAATTTATTTTCTTTTCAAATTACCTAGTTTGTGGTGTTGTGTCAGAGTTATACAAAACTAAAACATTTACTAACCTCCTCTTCCTAGATAATATTGTTCACCAGGCCCCAAACACCCTTAATGTGCCACTCATTTAAGCATATTCTCAGCTAGTGTCCCGTATATTTCTTGTCTTGGTTTTCCTCATATACTCTACAACAGACTAATATGTATGGACTATACTTCTGCCCTATTCCTTAACTCCACAAAATTCCAGTATTTATCACAGCATCCTGGCTCTCCCTAAACATTTTGGCCAATACTCCAGCATTATTCTCTACTGTAAATCTCTCCAAATAACACGTGGATATATTCACAGATCTATACATTCTATCAGAACATTTTAAGTAACTGTATACTAACCCCTATACACAAGTCTCAAGAAATTGCCTTTAAGAAATGTGTAGACTGCCAAGAGAAATAAGAAAAACACAAAAATCTGTTCAGTTAAAAATACCAATGTGCATCATAAGAGAGAATCCTAAGGAGGATGAGATAATACCTGGATGGTGATATCAGGAGTGGAGACTCAGATGGAAGGCACTAACATTTATAAAATCCCTACTACTACTCAGACCTCAGACAGTGTGTAGTCCATCCATCTCTAATTCAATATTCAATCTCCTCCCCCAACTATTGAAGCCAGACAGTACTTATGAAAGTAAAAGTCCAGTCAGATCATGTAGCTCTTTCTTGAAACCTTCCAGCAGATTATGATATCATTCAAAGATGGAGCCCTTCCTAAAATTGACCTAAGGACTTAGGTCAATGGACTATATCACACACATACACACTTCTGAGACTGCATTTGCAGCTCTCTCAACCCAGAATTCTCTTCCTTTCCATATTTCTGGATTTCTTAGACTATCTTATTAAAAATAAAATCCCACTCTTCCCCAATTTTCTCCATCCTCTACACTCCTATCCTGCTTTCATCATTTCTAGTTCTGTTTTGTTTTTTGTTTACTCATTTGTCTGTCTCCATCAGAGTATAAGTCATATGAGGACAATGCTGGGGAGGAGTAGGTTTTGCTCACTGGTCTATGATATTAACAATTAACTACTTGTTGAATGACTGAATTTTGTACCATTTATAATTCAAAACAATCCTGGATTTAGGTACTGTCTACATTTCTGCAGATGATACTAGAGATTAGAGAGTGGCAATTTTCTTGGAAAACATAAACTAGTAAATTTAAACCACAGCCTAGCATCAATCTATTGAACAAGAAGACTCATGAGTTTAGGGAGACTATTAACTTTGGGGAATGTACAACATGAAACAAGATGTGCATAAAGTAGATCAAGATAGTATGGATGTGAGTGTAATGTGCTTTAAAGCTGATTGATAAGATAAATTTTGCTGCACATGGTAGTTCATTCCTATAATCTTAGATTTCTGGGGGGACTGAGACAAGAGGATCACAAGTTCTACCTCGGGCAACTTAGGGAGGACTTGTTAAAACCTTGTCTTAATTCTATTTTTTTAAGGCTGGGATGTAGCTTAATGTGGAAGTACTACATTTAGTCCCCAGTACCACAAAACAGACAGGCATACAGACAAACAAAAAATAAATAAATAAAAATATTTAAATGAAGATAAAAATTAGACCCATTCTTATTGTTTAACAATGAATTCTATCATTTTCTTTAACAAAGTGGGGCTGTTAAGTAAAATAAGCCTGCACAAAAATGGTAACAAGGCAATTTTCTGCCTAAGCTGATAAAACATAAACCAGTCTTTAGAACTCAATTCAAATGTTCCTTACGAAGGGTAACAAATTTAAAAACAAAATGAGAAAGGAGTGAATGCCTCAGACACATTTTTATTTGGTATATTACCTCTAATCAGCATGGATAACCAAAATATGTTCATACCTACAAAAGTTAATTTCTATAAGTATATTGAATATTAATTAGAAAACAGTTCAAATGTTGCATCATCAAAATATTTCTGAACAATATGTTAAGAAGGCATGGATATGTGATCGACATAATTCTATCATTTAAAAATATATGTGCTGACTTCTCAAGAGTCACAAAGTCAAGAAGTAGTAGCATTCTTAGAAACTAAAACCTCTTTATTTGCAAAACTGAAGACTGAAGAAATTAGGTGGCATATTGAGGTCCACAGAGCTCATAAAAACTGAGCATGAGCCAGGACTCAGGCTCTTGACTTTGAATCCACTGTCCATTTGCCTGCACTAAAAGCATACTTCTTACAGAAGCTTAACAGATAAAAATAAGGTTGTGTGCATGTATTATTTTAATTCTGCTTAATGGAGCACCCTTGAGAGAATCTTTATGTAAATGTCTGGGAACCAAAAGTCACTGGTTCAATTTTCAGTTAATATAGAGACTCTATTCATTGAATATTAACAGATGGTTTTTATGTTAATAGAGTTTGTTTTACCATTGATTTTCATGAAAGCTTCAACAGGCAGTAAAAGTACATGAAGCATTCTTACAAGATAAGAATCTCCAAACCAAAATCTGACATTCAAGATGACATTTGTACAGTTTTGAACTGAAATGTTTCACCCTCCTCATAGGAGTTACTTTCTCAAGGAGGCATATTGTCCTCTAGAACCTCCCATAATTTCTGCATTCTGACTTGGGCTTGACCTCAGCCAGCCTCACGCTATCTCTTGAAATTCTGTACTACTTTGTGTTCCTCTAAATGTACTAAGTACATGAAGTTTTAAACTTTAAACTATCTTAAAATATTCTTAATTTTAAACCCATCTAAAAGTAGAAAGATAAACATAAGTAGAAGAAATTTAAAAGCTACTCTAATTTAGTAATCTCACACATTCACAAAAGTCTTTGTTTAAATGAACTGTGAAAATGCAAAAATTTACAAATAGGTAAAATTTATTTTAAAAGCAGCACTTTTGGTAAGTTATCAGACATATTCACTGAAAAGAGGATGTTAAGTATTTAGTATTTTATGTTCAATTATCTCTAAAATCAATTTACCTTTCCAGAATTTTAGTTTATTTAAACTTCTTTATTTTCACATTTTATGCATTCTAGTGAAATAACCAAGGCATGAAATTACCATAAACAATTTCATGTAAGAATATACCATGAAATTTCAATGGAATAACTGAAAATAAAGATGTCAATGTAGCATGCCAGTAAGAAGGAGCACATGTAAGCATTAGGGAGAAAAAAAAAAAGGCACATTCATTCAACTGAGTTTCTGCCACTCTAGGACTTAATGAAACAGAGCGAAAGATGAATGCACAAGACAATCACTGGATTAAGTGAAATGGAATGAGAAACACTTTCACTGAATAAAATATAAGAGCTGAATTACAAATGCCACATAAATAAACAGTTCTAAATAATGTGTTTTTCCAGTTAAATAATGACTCTAATAAAACAGATGAAAATGAAGGCTATGGGTTTCTCTTTCTTTTTTTTTTTTTTTGGCCTGTCAGAATCTCATTAGCATTTCAATTTAAATTCTACAAGTGCACTCAAATCTCTTATTTGTACATCTGGCATAACTCAAAACACTGCCTTATTTGTGAAAATGAAAAAATTAAGGCAAATGAGCCAATTCACAATAAATTGCAGTAGTATTTTAATGGGTGAAAACAATGTTGTTATTTTAGTGTTGTATAACACCAGGGATGTCCATGTGAAGAAACTGAAAAGATTTAAATACTACTTTCGAAGAAATTCTGTACTTATAACAAAATCATGAAAGCATGGAATTAAACACTAATGCTGTATTTAATTATTTCAAATACAAAATTAATACACATAACCTTTTCATCAGCATTAAATTTGGGTATGATAAAAGAGTAATAAAACAACAATTCCATGTAAAATATATATTATTTCAAATATTTTTGTGAAAAAAATTTCTTAGTAAATCTTTTATAGGATGATTTGTATACAAAATAGTTAAAGACCAGTTCTGTTCAGCTCAAGGTATCATAAGATATTGGTCTTAATACAGAGATCAGAATCAGTCTCGTAAATCAAGTGTCCCAACAGGCCAATAGAACACAGATTAAACAAGGAAGAACAATACAGAAAGACTACTTTGGCTAAGATTAATTAGTTCCGGCAAAGTTAACTTGATTTACTTACTAAAGGATTTCTTCTGACATAAGAACTTGAAAAAACTTCTTTGTTACACTTAAGAATATTTTGTTCTAATTGTCATTCTGTTCTAATGATTAGGTCAAACAACAAATTGGTTGTATACCTTTTATTGATGCTTCTGAAATTAGTTCATAATAGCAAGATGTTACATTGTCAATTCATATGTAATCCTACTGGATATTAAGAAATAGCATGTAACAGAAATATACAAGAGTTCTATTGGCTTTGCAGTTGATTTCTCCTAGATTTGCTATCCCAATCCATCTCCTTTTAAACATGATCACATCATTACCTCTGTAATTTTCTCTGGGTCAGCAGACAACCATCAAATCTTCCTTTGATTCCCTTCTTGACTGGATTTACATGTGATTCAAAAAAGTATTCAATATCATTTTAACGAACTTGATAAAATCTTTATCTTTCTCAAAATTACCACTTTGTATTATCAATTTTACTTAAATTCTTTGTTTGGAACTGTCAACTAAAAGCAGGAACACATTTATAACATTTCTTAATTATTAACAAAAGTGGCATAGAAAAGTGTAGAAAAAGATAGAAGCTGTGTTCTCAGTGAAGACTAATTTCATTTCTACTTTATCAGGGAATGTTCTAATGGCATGTTTGTTTTAATTCCCCATAAAACTATAGAAGATGTGGATCATACACATTCTGGTAATATCCCCTATAGGACTCCAAGAAAGCAATTGGCACTGAAAATGTCTGTCAGAAACTAGTTAAAAAGCTCCAGTAGGCTCAGCATCAAAAATATCAGAAGTAAAGCCATGTATCCTGGAGAAGATAGGCTAAGAACATCACATGCTGCTGTGTGTTGGACTTGCCAGTAAGACAAGACACATTCAGATGGCTAGTCAAAAGTCGAGAAAAGGTTTGAAAAACCACTTCTGCACTTTTGAAACATAAAACATTATGTTTTAATATATCAAACACTGGGGCCGGAGGGTTAGCTCAGTGGTTCCGGCACCTGCCTCGCAAGCGCAAGGTCCTGAGTTTGATTCCCGGTAACCACATATAATGCTGGGCGTGGAGACACGCCCACCGACAATCAACACGCATACCACAATGCCCGGCGTGGTGGCTCACGCCTGTAATCCCAGCACTCGGGAGGCAGAGACAGGAGGATTGCTGAGTTCGCGGCGGCTTGCCTGGACACCATAGTGAGCTCAGGGCCAGCCTGAACTACAAAGCGAGACCCTGTCTCAAAAAGCAAAAAAAAAAAAAAAAAAAAAAATATCAAACACTATGTGTATGCTAGGGAATTTTATATATTTTGGTTGTTTAATCATCAGAAAAGTCCTATAAAGTAGGTAACACTATTCCTTTGTTAGTTTTCTATCACTGTGACAAAATACCTAAAAAAAAAAAAAACTTATAAGAGGACAAATTTATTTTGGCTCATGGTTTTAGAAATTTCAGGAGAGAACTGACTCCATTCTTTTAAGTCCTGTGGCAAAGCAGAAACATCATAGTAGAAAGGCATGGAAGAATATAGCTACTCAGTACCTCATGGTGTGGGGAGATCCCCTATGACCTACTTCCTTAACTTACAAGCCATTCAAGTAGGAACTCATCAATGAATTAACCCACTCATGAGGTTGGCACCCTATGAACACTGTTGCATTGGGAATCAAGCATTCTTTAATACAAGCATCTTTGGGAGACACTTCATATTACAACTGTTAACAGCCACCATTCACAAGGAAGGCAATCAAAAGAGCAGCTCATTCTAAGTCTTGCAAGTAGCTGGGTTGGAATTTGAATCCAATGAGTGTGAGTTTACAATTTATCATCTGAATTAGTATACTGCAAACTTTTGCATTTTATATTCTTTGTTATATATTTTGTTTTAAAAGATTCAAGAAATATATTTTTATAATTTTGCCTTAATGACAACTTATCTCTTCATTTCCAGCATCCAGCAGTATCTTATATACAGTGGACATTCAATAAATATTGCTTGAATTACAGTGCCCATAACTGATGTCACATTCCCAAGCAGATGTACAAGCAATTTACCATTCCCTTGAAATTGTTCGCTTTCATGAGTTCAAATAACAGAAGAACAAAGAAAGAGAAATGCATGACTCCCCAATTCCAAAACATCCATCTGAGATATATAAAAGGAGGGAATTTTAATATCTTAATATCTGAGAGTTGGCCAGAATATGTAAAACTTTTAAATTTATGGAATAGAATATATGACAGAGAAATAAATTAGTTATAAGCATCTAATTCTTGACAAAGGGACCAAAAATATATAATGAAGAAAAAGTCAGCTTCTTTAACAAACTGTTCTGGGGAAACTGATTATATAAGGGTAAAAGATTGAAACTAGATTTTTCTCTCTCATCCTGTACAAAAGTCAATCAAAATTGATCAAAGACCTTATTATAACCCAACAATTAAAACTGCTGGTAGAAAAATATAAGGAAACATTTCCAAATCTAAGAACAGGTAATAACTTCCTGAATAAGACTCCAAGACTCAAATAGCTCAGGACATAACAGTAAGAATTGACAGATGGACTGTATCAAACTAGAACCTATTTGCACAGCAAAGGGAACTACAGCATGAAGCGACAGCCTACAAAATTAGAAAAGAATTTACCAGCTACTCTGCCTATTGAAGATTAAAATCCAAACTATATAAAGAGCTCAAAAACTTTAATTCCAAACCCTCACAATAATCCAATAAAAATAGGCAGATGAACTAAAGGATATTTTTTTAAGAAATAAAAAAGACCAATGACTACACAAAAAAGTTCAACATCTTTAGCCATCAGAGAAATGCAAATGAAACTACCCTGAGATTCCATTTTACCCTAGCAGAATGGTTAGCATCAAGAATACCACATGAAATGTAATGTTTATGAGATTAATATACATCATTAGAATAAATGTGCAGTGGAAAAAAACACTTTCAGAGAATGAAACACATTTTTAAAATGATTTTGTGATATCTAGGTGATCAGATATAATTTTAAAAGGTAATATATATACACACATATATATACATATGCAGATATATATAATATGAAGATATGAAATATCCAAGTTAAAAAAATCACAGTGAAAGAAAGATCAGTGGTTAGTAGGGGGTAGAAGAAGGTAAATGGACAATTACAGGGTAGAAGATTCCCTTTTTTTTTGAGTGATAAATGTTCTCTAGAATTGGATAGCACTGATGGTTACATATTATGACTATACAAAAATCTACTGAAATATATTTTAAAATTTCAAATTTCATAGTATATAATCACATCTTAAATTTGTAAAACTCCAAATAAGGTAAAATTATCAGTATTCAGCAAAAAGATGTCCCCCATTATTTTCTTGACTTTGCTTTGATAAAAGAATAGTCAAAAAATGACAGGATAACAAATTTGCTAACAAATTAATTTAACTGAAACTTAAAACAGCAAAACGAAAGATAATCTCTCTCAAAGTTTGCATGTAGCAGGCTAGGGATTTTTTGGCCTCAGTAGCACAGGCCCCAAGTTTGATCCCAGTGCCAAAATAAAAATAAAAATTCCAGGGCTGGAGATTGAGCTCAGTGGTTCTGGCGCCTGCCTCGCAAGCGCAAGGTTCTGAGTTCGATCCCTGGTAACCACATGCAATGCTGGACATGGTGACTCATGCCCACCAGCAATCAATACCACATACCACAGTGCCGGGCATGGTGGCTCACGCCTGGCATCCCAGCACTTGGGAGGCAGAGACAGGAGGATTGCTGAGTTCAAGGTTCTCCTGGGCTACATAGTGAGCTCAGGGCCAGCCTGAACTACAAAGCAAAACCCTGTCTAAAAAAAAAAAAATCCAGATAATAAATCATGTCTCTAAGCCAAACTATGATGAAATCTCAATATGCCCCACTAAATTACAAATCTGCTTTTCAAAAGATTTAAAATATCAAACAGTGGCCATATAGTTATATTTTTCCACAATCTCTAATAATCAGGCAATTTGCTAGCACTCCTTTGAGATATACAAGGAATTAAAGTTGTGATTTTACTCTGCCACTGACCTCTACAATTCTCTATAAATTAGTATAATTTCAAACCAACATAAAATGAAGGTAAATTGAGGAAAATAATGAAATAGTAATTAAGCTGATTTTCACATTTCTATGGAGGCTGTATTACTTCACAATTATTCTAGACTAAATACAAAAAGTATAAAAACCTGAGTACTACATAAGGCAATTTTTAATGACACACATATATAATTATATATATATATGTAATTTTTTAAATGAAAACTTGAACAAAAGAATTTTTAATGACACACATATATAATTATATATATGTAATTTTTTAAATTATTTTTTGAGACAGGGTCTCGCTTTGTAGTTCAGGCTGGCCCTGAGCTCACTATGTAGCCCAGGCAAGCCTCAAACTCAGCAATCCTTCTGCCTCTGCCTCCCGAGTGCTGGGATTACAGGCATGAGCCACCACACCCGGCTATATGTAATTTTTAAAATGAAAACTTGAACAAAAGAATAATTTTAATGACACACATATATAATTATATATATGTAATTTTTAAAATGAAAACTTGAACAAAAGAATAAAAGCAGACAAAGTCTCAGCAGGGTGCCCTTTCATATCAGTAAATAATATAATATTCCATTTTAACCAAGGTTTTCACATAACCATTTAATAACTGTCGATAGCACAATCACCTGAGATACTATATTTTACATATACTAAATATCTGTATGCACTTATATTTACTTAGGAACATTTTATCTGATCCTACTAGTATGTTGATCTATTCAAGTTTGAATATGACAATATTTTAATGGTAGGAATTAGCCAATATTATAGTAGATTTTAATGACTGGTAAGACTAGGTATCACTTACATTTTTCTATTTTTCATTTTTTTCCTGATTGATATTGTTATGTTTTTGCTTTACTGTATATGCATTAGAAACAAATTATTTAATGCTATAAAGTGGTTTTTTGGTACTTTTGCTCACATTGCATTAAATTTTCACCTTAATAAATGGTGAACTACTCTTTCTATAATATTGAGTGTTTGTGCAAGAACAAAAGAAGTCTTTCCTTCCATCAACTCCTTTTGTCAGTGTTTAAATTTTTCCAGGCATAAGTTCTGCACAAGTCACAGTAAATTTGTTTTTAAGGATTATTTCATATTTGTGACAAGTGAGATGGATTTAAGCCACAAAACTTGGGAGTGCTCTGCTATACATTAGGACAGATGAATCATCACCAACCTACAGTCACCCATAGACAAGCAAATCAGGTTTACAACTGCATTACTTTGAGATAAAGGGTATAAGTAATGAATGAGAATTAGTTTAAGTTCCTCAGAAACAGTGTTGAAAAGTATAATATACCTGCTTATATTTAAAGGTATTTTTAAATAAGGAAAGTTTTTAAATGTTTTGTTTTTTAAGTTGTAAGAGGAGAAAATTCACTGTTATATAATGTAACACCAATTGTTATTTTTGTCATGCATTTAATAAAGGAATAAATATTAGCAAAAAGAAATTCCAGAGGACAAGAGCTTGATAGTACCATGGTAAAATTATAAATGAAGCATTAAAAAGCACTTTCTATTCTAAAATTACCAGATTATAGGAACGCTAGAGAGCAAATTCTACTTCCCATATCTATAGAATTTATCACAAAAGGTCACCACCTTACTACACAAACACATTATTATGTAAAACTAAGTAGTTGAAAAGTCACACACATTTACTTCAAATCCTTCTGCCATCTGTTGCATGTGTTTTATTCACTTAAATTATTCGAGAGACTGGCACAAGCTTCACATTTTTAAAAATGCCTTCTGTCAAGACACAATTTCATGATCTTATGATTCATAGTAATCTCTCAAATAAACATCACTAACAAACCAAAGAGGAAAAATAGGTGGAAGTCTGCTTCATTCTGAATTCCATATTTAGGTGCTAGCATTGGGGAATCCATGATCACCAAAACTTTTTAAAGATGCATAACTTTTAGTAACATGTATAAGTGGCATACCTCCAGATTCTCTAATGATTCACAAAATATTTATATTTATTTAGAGTTTAGTATAAATAATTCATCAAAAATTAGGACACTAGGATGAAATATCATTTTCATGTGAGATTTTAAATTGTATTTATCCACAACTGACCAGACCCTAAAAGGTATCTAACCAAAGTCTGAAAGTTCACACTTAATAGGTACCTACCTTGATTCTAGGTACAACTTAAAATGCTATTATTTTCTAAGCATATAATAATTATGAAAGTTAAACAAAGATAAACACAATCTGAGCAAACAATCCAGCCAGTGGATTCCTTGGCATTTTTCTAAATAAACTGAAAAGTATACCCAAACATAAAACTCAAAAACTATAAAACTTTTAGAAGAAAATACTTAAGGAGATCATCGTGGTGTTAGATTTGCCAAGGAATTCATAGTTGTAATACCAAAAGAAAAGGAACATAGTAAAATAGACAAATAGGATGGCAAAATTAAAAATATTGGGGCATCAAAGTGTAAAATCAAAAAGTAATTCTTGGGCCGGGGATTTAGCCCAGTGTTCTAGCCTCTGCCTGGCAAGCACAAGGAAATGAGTTCAGTCCCTGGTACCACATATCAAAATGCCAGGCATGGTGGCTCATGCCGGCAATCCCAGCATTCAGGAGGCAGAGGCAGGAGGACTGCCATGAGTTTGAGGCCAGCCTAGGCTACACAGTGAGTTCAAGATCAATCCTGCCTTGGAATTTTCAGGATGACAAGGAGTGATGAGCAGAAGCAAACCACTCTGTGATTTGGAGTCCAGATGCTAGAATATAGCAATATAGGGAAGGGAAGAAAGAGAACAGTGGGGTCTCCAGGACTCAGCAAGGATCTAAAGCTAGAGCTGGAGCCCATGGGGAGAACAAGGAGAGGGACTTCACTGCGAGTGCAGAAGAGGGAAGTGGCAACAAACCTACCAAAGCACAATGACTACAGGTGACTCCAGAGGTCTCCACAGGAAATGCACCAGTGGGACAGAGAAGTGACCGCTCTGGGTGGCAATTACAATTCAGACATCCCCAGGAGAGGGTGACTGGCTGGTCACCATTTTGGAAGGGGGCCAACTGCACCCAGGATTCAGAGCACCAATACATTGGTTCTATCTCAAAACTCCCGGTATCAGGGTGAGATGTGGAAACAGGAGATGCCCCTGGTCAGGGAGCCTAACTAAAGCTAGTGAGAGGCACCCAGGGTGCTGTGGGCTGAATGGCTCAGGTGCCAGCCTTACAGCTAGAAGCCAGGATCAGACTGAACTTCACCGGGCCTGCCCAGTGACAGCAGAGACACACCTTGAATTGAACAGTTTTTCTTCCTTTCTTTTTTTTCTTAAATGCTTATTCTTCATTTTACATGAGTGCAAACATTGTTTCTAGTTTTTTGTTATTGTTGTTTTATTGTTCTTGTATTTCTTTCTACTTTCTTTCCCTCCTGTCTTCTACCAGTTTCCCAAGGCTTATGTGATCTTCCTTGGAGCTTTAGCCTTGCTTCTAATCT
>PVIC010008621.1:0-47698 GCA_004025085.1 Thryonomys swinderianus
GCTCTTCCGATCTCCCTCCCTCCCTTCCTTCCTTCCTTCCTTCCTTCCTTCCTTCCTTCCTTCCTTCCTTCCTTCCTTCCCTCCCCTTTTTTAACTGTGAAGGTGGGATTGTTAATTGGCTTTTGTGAACAAGTGGAAAAGCTTTCCGTTCTTTGAATTCAGTCCAGGGACTCTCAGCTGCGGAGAAGGGCCGCCCAGGTGGGCAGAGTTTGCAGCTCGGCCGGAACCTCCCTGGTAGAGCAGAACTCAGCCTGATTGACTGCACATCTGTTGTCTCCCTCGGCCACCGTTGCCGAAGACGATGTGCTCGCGGAGGGTGACCGCGCTTTCGCGTGACGCAGTGAGAGGCTTCAGGAGGCGCCTGCCCGGTGAGGATGCCAGGAGCGGGCCTAGGGGTGTGGAGGGCCCGCTTCTCTTCCACCTCACGGCCGGTCGTTCCGGCCTCGGATCCGCTCGGCTGCATCGGGAGTGGTGTTATCCCACCCGTGTCACGGAGGCAGGAGTCAGTGGCAGGGCCAGAGCTCACGCAGGGTTTTGCATGCAGAGCCCTTGCTCTGTTGTGCCTTCCAGACCTTGTCCGGGCCTCGCGCAGCGCTCCGTGGTGCAGCGCCCCCTTCAGGTCCTCCCTGCACGTTGGCACGCTGGGGTGGCCGCTCTGCGGAGCCTCTGTCCGCGACTTCCGTTTATCAGCTCCGTGGAGAGAAGTTAAAGACGGGCCAGAGAGGCAAGTAGAAGAGGAAGCACTGCGGCCCTGAGATATCCCCCTGCCAAGCCGGAGAGAAGCCGCTGTGTGGGGGAGAGGAACTCGGCGATCTGCGTCGCCTCATTCAACCTTCCTTCGGGGTCGGATCGCCAGTGGCCTTGAAAGGACGGGGGGGGGGGGGGGGGGGGTGTTCCACTACCAACCAGCAGGGGGAGCAGTGAACGAGAAGAGACAACCCAAAGCGAGAACGGGCCGGCCTCGCGCCGGGCCCGGGACTTACGCCTAGGCGTTCTTGGCTTACACACCCATCCTGGAAGTCATAGGTTCTATCTTTAAAAGATGGTCTTTGGTTTTCCCCATTCCGTTTGTGGTTGATTAAGCCGTGGAACTCCGAGGGCAGTATGGTGCCAGAAAAAATATTCCCTGTGATGGTAAAATGCCTTTTGTGTCTATGAGTTTCAATTCGTACATGGTGAATTGTAATTTTATGTTTATCTTCGGAGTCCACTAGGATTGTTAATTTTAGGTAAAATTAGTCTTGAACTCAGGTCCAGAATAACGCCTTGGCTTGGGAGTACCCAGGTGAGGAGACTTGCTGTTATGACAACACTTAAGATATCTGGGAAGCAATTACTGTCCTTCCGATCGCTTACAGTGCTGGGAACTACAGTCCCTTTTAAGTCCTATCACTCTGTGCTAAGGAATATCAAACAAATCCATGTTTTATCTTAAAAATAGCTTATTAATTAACCTCCACTATTTAGTTTGGTCTTGAGGTTCTCTTTTGTTTGGGCAGGTGTATTTTGATGTTGTGGAGTAAGTTCGCTCAAGCCTACTATGAGATTGGAGAGAGGGGTTGTACTAAGGAAATAAGGCAAGGCAAGGATTAAAACAAACTTCTGTTTTAACTTGGGGATGCAGGATGGTTTGGGGGGATGAAGATGGGAGAGAAAGCATGTTTTGAGGAAGAAAACCAAGATGAGTGTTAAAAGCCATAGTTCAGAAGTCTAAGTTTAAAGGAGCAAGAGGTATATGTTCAGTGGTTTAGAATAACTTTTGGGGTCATGGACCCCTTGGAAGTGTTAAGACACTTTAAAACCTTCTTCCACAAAACATGGAGATGCACTCACTGGTGAAGCCTCCTGGGTCCCACGATGACACTTCTTTAGATCAGTAATCTTTGAAATTGGAGATATGGTGGGTAAGGGTGCAGAATGACTCACTGATGGGTGTAATCAGCTATTTGTATTTATTTTTTTTTGTTTTACATTTGTTCCTGTTGGGATTTTATATATAATCTTAATACCATAGTACACCTATAACATTTACACAAAGAAACATTCAATTAGTTGTCAAAACTCCAAGTTTTATTCGTAAGGAGGCACAACTTAAAATTGATAGACTATCAGCATAGAGAATCATGCTCATTAAACTAGAGACTCTTCTTAAATCGCAGGGCCATTGACATGGAACTAAGTCAACACTTTACTGCTAGTGACTTGACAGTTGAGACCTAAGGACACAAAGTTGATACAAAATCACTTATGCTTCCCATTGTGCTCTCACATATGCCCTGTTTGGTCCCCTCACTGGAGTGGATATGCTAGTGGAAATCTCTGGGACCAGGTATGTTAATCCAACCCTCAGGTAATTTAGAAGACAATCTCCTGGGCCCTGAACTAGTCAGAAAAAGGTAGAGCTGGTCCTGGCAACCATAAATGATATGCTCAGATCATTGACTTGCAGGGCTAATTCAGTGATCATGGGCTATGTGTGGCCCCATTGCTGCTAATCCCTAAGGATGCAGAGTTGCTGAAGCCCTGGTTGATCTGGGCACAAGGCTGGGAACATATTTTAGCTACATGCTCAGAGGGCCAGGAAGCTGAACTAATGCTTCAGCACCCGCTCTCTCCTGCTGGTACTGTAATACTCACATATTTCTAAACTGATAGAAGGCCTTGGAAAGGTTTCGACACATCTTTGTACAAATAAGACTTTCAAGTTTATTCAATAAGAGTTCAGAGGCTAGTTTCACTAGTAATACCAACTACCTTTCTTCCAAATTTCCCGACACCACTGTCAAAGGCCAAGTACTCATCCAGATGGACCACCGTTTTGACCCACAATGACATTTCTATCTCTCTTCTATAACCTAATTTCTAAACTTCCTTTTCAGTGATATTAATTGGAATAGCTTTCTAAAAAAGTTCTTTGGCACGAAAGATAATGTGTTTTTCACCATCCAGGTGTCTTTGCTGTTTGCCAGTGATTTCAGAAATATAGGTGACTTGTTAATAGCCCTTCAGACTTGTTCATCAGACTTGTTCATGTCCCTTCCCTGTCTGTGGCTGCCAGCTTCTTCCCGCCTTTGAGTTCCTCCCCCTCTTCATACTCACTTGTGTACATGAGAGATGGCTGACCTTCACTCAGCCAACAGGCTGAGGACGTCATGAGCAGTTACACTTAGGCCTGGTAATTACCGCAAAAGGAAACAGGTCATGCAAAGGTTAAGGCTTCAGAACATTGTACGTCTAGATTTTTCTTTTTTTTTTTTTTGCTTTTTGAGACAGGGTCTCGCTTTGTAGTTCAGGCTGGCCCTGAGCTCACTATGGTGCCCAGGCAAGCCGCCGCGAACTCAGCAATCCTCCTGTCTCTGCCTCCTGAGTGCTGGGATGACAGGCGTGAGCCACCACATCCGGCATTGTGGTATGCGGTGCTGATTGTTGGTGGGCGTGTCTCCACACCCAGCATTATATGTGGTCACCGGGGATCGAACTCAGGACCTTGCGCTTGTGAGGCAGGCGCTGGAACCACTGAGCTAACCCTCCGGCCCCTGTATGTCTAGTTTTTGAGCCCAGGGAGCAGTCAGAGAAGACCTCTTGGTTTGGTAAATATCAAACTACTTCATCTGCAGCTTCTGGAGGAGCCGCATCTAGGCAGACTGAGGGCTTGAGAGACGGAGTGAGATCTCTAGAGAGGGAGGTAAGGCGGGTTCACTCCAAATACCCTTGGACCACATGAGACTAAGGTTAATTTCCGGAGAGTCCCTGCAATTAATAGTGTCCTTTGTTATCCTTGGAAAGGTTTTGTTTAAAACACGACTCACACATTATTCTGATTTTGCAACTGAGAGAACCGTGGTGCACCTGCTGTCTGGCCCAGCCTTTGTCCTGCCCGGGGCTTCCTCCTGCCCCAGCTCTGTGCTTTCGTTCTCTTCCAGAACACCGGTGGGTGGAAGCTGGGCGCATTTCCCTGGAGAGGGTTGCTGTCCCACAAGGGTTGTTTCTCCTTGTTGGTGACATTTTTCTTTCCATAATATTTTGAATTATGTTGTTTTAAGTGATACAAGTAATGAAAGTACACTATAGAAAGTTTGGAAAATTTAGGCCTAAAAATCATACCTAAGTAGACTACACCAGAGTGCCTTCATTTAACATTTTTGAGTGCATGTTTTATATTTTTCAGTGACAGTGTTCTTGGATATTATGCTTTTAAGACGGGCTATTCCATTCTAAGCAGTTTTTCTTTTATTTAATCATCCTATAATGTTACTAGGGTACCAAAAGTGTCCTTTTGCTATTTATCCTATTGTTATCTATTAGATATTTCTCAATATATTTCCCTATTGTTATATGGTGGCTAAACCATTGTGCTTTAACTATTTGCATTTAGTTTGACAAAGGTCCTATTATTGTTCTAATGAGCTACTGAGTTCTTATGTAGTAGGTATTTCCTAATTGATAGTTTTCTTGCTTGTGCTATCAGCTTGGGGGTATAATTTATATTAATCCAGACAGTCTTAATTGTTTTATAAGTTTAATTGTTTTTATAAGTTTGCTCTATTTCAATTAGTAATTCATAGGGAGGTTTAGTTTTCTTTATAATACTTCATTAGGCATTTTGATTGATTCAAGGTAGACCCGGAATATCTGACCTATACAAGTGTCATGGAGATAACCCTGTTTGGTGGCTTCTCAATTGGTGCACGTCAGAATTTCACAATACATATATGAATATTGATTCTTGAGATCTGAATTTGATGGATGAAGACTGTGAATCAGTATTTAAACAAGATTCTGATGACAGATGGACCATAATTTGAAGTTACCATTTGGTTAGTAGCTTCCACTAAATTTTTAGAGTCATGATGTTCAGTCATTAGCTTTTAAAACTCATTGAATCTTGAGATGACTTATAACAGGAGAGAAATATTACAATCACAATTATGTTCAGCAACAGGAAAAAACTTCTAAATGAATCTTAACATTTTACTTGACACATTACTATGTTTAAATGTATGAAAGATGCCACTGAAAGGTGCAGGGGAGGAAAATGAACTTGATTTGGCAGGTGGGTGTTCGTGGTACTATTATCCACAATTGTCTGTGCTGATTGACAGCACACACATTACCTCTAACAGGCATTGTGCTCAATTGCATCCCAGTTGAGAGTATGGCATTTTTACTGATGATTTGAAACTGTTTTACTTAATGATATTAATTGTGCATGGACCACCTTTCAGCCACACGTACAAGTGGTTAATGGATAATAAACCAAAAGTTTTTATGGACCTTTCTTATCACAAGCCTAGCTCAACAATGCGATGTTGCTTCCATGTTACCCATTGTGGGTTGGGCGAAGGTTTCCTCATGTAGAGAAAAACTCTTGCCCATGTTTTAGAGCTGGAAACTGAAGCACAGGGCTCACTCAGCCAGAAGGTCTGAGCCACCCCTGAAGATCAGCTCTCCAGTGGGCTTCTCCATCTTTCCACCCCAGCAAAACACCCTTTCTGCGTGATTCCTAAGAGTGGGCTGCAGGTGGACTCAAGGCTGGAGGAGAGGCACATTGACATTGCAAACAGCGTCGAAGCAAGGAAGGTTACTCTGTATATTCTTTTGGAAAACCAAACATGCTTTATTTCGTTTGTTCACAATTTATTTAAACATCTCACATATACAAAATAGGTACAGTTTAATTTTTCTGCTTGTTCAAGAAACAAGGCTTCTTGGGAACCAAGGAAGAGAACGAAAATTAGATGGGCAGAGAGTAAATGCTGAATCTAAAGAAAAGGACAACTTTGGGCAAATGTTCTGCATATTTCTAGTTGGGGTTAAAAATGGCAAATATGTATGGTAAGTCAGATTTTAAAAACCACACAATACAACGCAATACAGAAGGGTGTTTCTTCTCAAATTCTTCCAGCACCATCAACATTCTTCAAGTATCTGAAATACTGCGAATTAGCACCTTTCTATGATGAAACAAGTTTATGTCTGTGTAGGTTAGCGCCTAACCCTAATGAGGAGGAGGATCACACTCACAGGAAAGTCTTTTGAGGTAGTTTAAACCTTTGGAAGTTCGGGTTTTAAACTTCCCTCTGTGGAAGATATTCAGAAACCACAAGTGGTGTGAATGTTCATGGTTTTTATTTTATTTTGGTTTTCTTACAAAGGTTGACATTTTCCACAACAGGTGTGAGAGTGTTCAAAAATATTTCCAAATCTCTCTTTGGGGGGTAGGGAAGGGGTTATTTGAATTGTATTGCACAATGCTCTGATGGACCCTTCTCTTTTGCTCATGATTTAAGTAAGTAGATTGTGCAGAAGAAGTGGGAGGATTCAGCTTTCAGTGAAAAAGAAAAATAATAAGAAATGGCAAAGAGAAAGTTTGTTCAGATTCCTTTTGTTTTCCTTTCTGGTGTTTAATTTAGGTTTGAGTTCATTTATTTGAAACAGACCGGGCCGACGTCCACACGGATTTCTTGGTCGGCATCGCCAATGTCCAAAGGTGCGATGTCAAGGAAGGGCAGGCGAGAAGGCTTGTTCGTTTTGTATTCAATGATCGTCTCCCCCCATTCATTTGTCTTTTTCTGTTTTAAAAAAGAAGGGAAAAGATGCATAAAGTAAAGCTACGCCTGCACCTGGTTAACATCTGAAATTTGGGTGTTTTAAGAACCGCTTTTCGGCTTGTCCAGATCACGCGCCCCGGATCAACAGATCGTCTTTGAGCCTCTGCACCGCCAGGGCCCTTCGGGGCAACAGCTCCCGTTAGTCCCCGCTGACGTGATTCAGCGCTCCTTCCAAGTGGCTGATTTCTACATTGCTTTCAGGACGTGCGTGTGTGTGTGTGTGTGTGTGTGTGTGTGTGTGCGCGCAAAGAGGGACTTTGGTGGGGGGAGATGCCATACTGCTATAAAGGAATGTTAAATTCTATTTACAGCACATTATAGAAAATAGGTTATACTTTTCCATTATGAAAAAAATTATGTAAAAATGTTGAATATATGCCCTGATAAAAAGTAAACTATAAATAAAAGCAACTACAACTATAAATTATAGCTTAGGCCCTTTAAACCTCAAGAAGCTGTAAATTCTGGGCGCACATTGCTGTTTGAGAGACTCATAGTAAAGGGGCAGAAAATCAGTGCATGGATGTAGTCATTTAAGTATTTCAGAGTACTACAGAAGGCAATAGCCGATGCTAACTCTCTGGAATTAGCACCTGAATTTAAATAAATATATTTCTGCAAAGGATCTGTAAATTAGGACTCCTATTCCTCTGTTTGCTTAACGGACTAAAGCAGAGCTCTGCCTACCCGGGTCCCCTGTGAAGGTTATCGTTTGATCTCACTGTTACTTACAGAGCAGCCATCTGCAAGCACGGTGTAGGTGAACCTGCTGTTGCCCTCGGGAACGAGTTCAACGTCGTTGGAGCCTTGCAGGATGACAGCCTTATTCAGGCTGCCGCTCTCCTCGTCCAGGTAGGCGATGCTGTTCCTGCAGTGGTAGGTGATGTTCTGGGAGGCGTGGTTGGCCAGCAGGCGCATGAAGGCCAGCTGAGTGGCCATTTCCTTGGGGCTCACTCCTTCTTCGTTGTACTCAAACTACAGGGTACATAGTTTGGGAATTCTGGTTAGGAGGAGAAGGACTCAGGCACCAACCATTAGAACAGCCTGGTGTGAGAAGGAATAATAGGCTCCTATTCAAGGCTTAGGAAATGGCATTTTGAAAGGAAACTCAGTGTGTTTGTGTTTGAAGCCCCAGTAACCTAGAAGGACACGTGATCTAAGGCAAGTCTTTCTAAAGGCATCTATCTCTTCAGAAAAGTGTTGATGTGCTTTGTCAGAATAGAGAGCACCCAGCTAGGGAGCCACGCCTCTTTAGTTTCTGTAATTACATAATGAACTGAATTCTAATAGATATTTGACAAAGCTGGCAAACAGGTTTGATTAAAAATTCAGAAAAGCTGCTCAAGTTTTGCAAACACGTGTGTGTGGTGTCGTATACAGAGCGACCGGTGTACTTTCACACTATATGATGTTATCCTTTTTTGTTACTAATTATCAATTAAGTCAAATTCGAATAATAATTATGTGGCTGTGTCCATTCCATCCATATATTTTTTTTTTTGAGACAGGTCTCGCTTTGCAGTTAAGGCTGGCCCTGAGTTCACTGTGTAGCCCAGGCAAGCCTCAAACTCAGCAATCCTCCTGTCTCTGCCTCCCCAGTGTTGGGATGACAGGCGCGAGCCACCACGCCCGGCCATCCGTATTTTAGTGTGCAGTCTAGGACAGAGTTGGAACCTGAGAAAAGATCAGGTTCTTTTTTTTAGCAAGTCCACTTTGGCAAACGATCAACACACAGATAACTAAACAGCAAACAATCATAAGGAAATAACACACAGAAACAGCAATGACTGTGGGGTCCCTCACCTGGCTGCCGCCATTGATGGTTTCTCCTAACCAGACATGTTTCTTGGTCTTGGAGCTCCTGTACCAGGTCTTGGGTGTGATGGTTTCAGGCTGGGCCCGGATACAGGTCTCACCAGTAGAGAAATCACAGTAGACTTTGATAGCGTCCATAGTGCATCCTTGGTTAGGGTCAATCCAGTAGTAACCTTTTCAGAAAACAAACACAACTTCTCACTGAGCATCACACACATTCTAATAATAACTAGTCAACGAGACTGATTCTCTTAAGTAACATTTTAGATTACACTGTAATATGGATCACTCCACACCCAAGAGGGAGAGGGAGGCTGTTTTTGAGATTAGACAGTTTCTTCTCAGATTTTTCTCTATTCGAAATCAAATCAGGGTATTGATTGCCCTGAGAAGAGCAAGATTATAAGCCAAGCTTGAGGACAGGCGCTGGCTGGGAGGGGAACACGGCGCTTCACTAAGTGGGTGTGATTTCGGGTCTCCCAGAGACACCTGGGCTTTCAGTGCAGTGGGAACTGACTCCGGGCAGCTCCGGTCTGGCCGCCTGGACCTACCACTGCTCCACTCTGGGTGGCTGAGCCTCAGGTCACGGCACGTGCGAGCAGGGTTCTTCCTAGAGCCTTCCGGAGTGAGGAGGGTCTCGATCTGGTTGTTGAGAGATTTCAGGGTGGCATCAACTTCGTAATCCTTGGGTCTGAGAGAAGGTGCTGAGCGGGGCTGGTCAGCCCTGTAGAAGTCTCCGTCGAAGCCGAAGTCATAACCACCACCACTTGGACCAGGAGGCCCAGGGGGGCCGGGGGGACCAGGAGGCCCCTGAGGAGGTCAAAGAGGAGAGAGGAGACTTGAATTTGGTTATAAGAGAAAGACATCGATAGCAGCAGGTTTTCAATTGAACTTCATACATAGGCATGTTTTAATAAGCAGAAGAGAATGAAATCCATGTAAATGAATGATTTTCTTCCAGGCATACTTGCGGACATGGGTTTTAAAGGCCCACATAATTTTCAGATCTCTTACTCCCCCAATTCTCTCTCCTTTTATGGTACTAGAGACTGAACCCAGGGCTTTTGCGCTAAGCTACGTCCTCAGCTCTTTTTTATTTTGAGACAGGATTTCACCATGTTGCTAAATTGCCCAGGTGGGACTCAAGCTGTCAGCTCTCCTTTTTTAGTCTGCCGGACTACTGGGATTACAGGTGTGACTACACCCTGCTTAGACTACCTAACTATACTGAAGTGGGACTATTTTACAATGATGTCAAAATTGCCTTTTGTTAGTCTGGAGAAATTGAGGTTTGGTCACTGAAGAGCTTTACTGTTCCCCGAATCGTACTCACAGCGGGTCCTTGGCTACCCTGAGAGCCTCGCACACCAGCGGGACCCACAGCACCAGGTTGTCCGGAGCGACCATCTTTGCCCGCAGGCCCCGAAGGACCAGCAGGGCCCTATGGGAGAAAGACATTGACACTAGAGCATGGGCAGGAGCCTGCCAGCCTCACCAGGCCCCGAGCCCCGGTCGGGGCGAACCGTCTCTCAGATGTACCTACCCTGGGACCAGCAGGACCCACAGAGCCAGGAGAACCTTGATCGCCATGTTGACCCTTGAGAGAGAGAAGAGGAAGGATCACACGTTCAGGACACGTGTCAGTGGTTGATAGACTTCTGTTTTTCAAATTAAATGGAAAATTTCAATTTCAATGGACACTGGATTAAGAAAATTGAAAATAAAGTGGAGTTCTTTTCTCCCATTACATCTATTATATTCAATTATTTTTTTTAAAGGCGATTTCGGCAGTGCAACATTAGTCCTTCCTCTAATTATATTTATTCTAAGTGGGGTTGAAGGACATTGTTGCCAGGAGATTTTAATACATGTGCACTTCTTTCTCCCTCAACCCTCAGCGTTCCGTGTTGGGATGAAAGAGCCTCATCCCTGAGACACACGGAGCTGGCCGGACAATGCGAAGTGGAAATGAGGCGGGATGTTTAGACGGCAGCAGGGAAGAAGCTGAAGAGGGCCCTTCTGAGCACAGGATTTGAAGCCAGTCTGCGCACGGGACGGGCACATTTTACTTACAGCGAGGCCAGGGAGCCCTTGAAGTCCATTGTGTCCCTTTATGCCAGGGAGACCTCTGGGCCCCTTATCGCCAGGCTCTCCCTTGTCACCTCGGACGCCTTGTGGGCCCTGGAAGAGGAGGATGGAGAAGACTTTCACCTCATAAAAACATGACGCCCCTTTATCACGAACGCTGTTTAATCCCTTCAGAAAGGTGCTCTGTAGTATGAGAAGGTCTATGTGGGCTCTCAGTATTTTTGGTAATCTTTTTTTAGTTGAATTGTTTGGAGAGGGGCTAGGTCTTCCCAATTATTTAATACAAACAAGCAGAAAAGCTTTAAAACAGGCCAAGTTATTCTGTTAATTCTTGGCATGGATTATTTTAAAAAAAATATGGAAAGTAGTCTACACACTGTCTACTTAAAATAGGATCTCACTATGCAGTTTAGGCAGGCCTTGAACCCACTATGTAGCTCAGGCTAGCTTTGAACTCATGACAATCCTCCTGCCTCAGCCTCCCAAATGCTGGAAATACAGGTGAGTGTCACCACACCTGGCTCTATGTACTTTTTAATTGATGGTTTGGATCGATTCTCCTTAAATATTAATTTGTATAGAAAACTTTTCCGTGTACATACGCTAGGGCCTCTCGGACCAACAGCACCAACAGGACCAACAGACCCAACGGGACCCTGTGAATCGGAAAAGAAACACAACTCAGCAAAGTCAGGATCTTCTTCCCGATGCTCCCTGTGTTCCCGAGTGCCAGGTGAGAAGGGAGACCCGAGCAGGCAACACACGAAAGGACTGGTATGGACTTACAGGTTCACCACGGTTTCCATGTTTGCCTGCAGGACCCACAGGGCCGTGAGGGCCGGGTGCACCTGCCGCTCCGGTGGGGCCAATGTTGCCAGGGTAACCGCGCTCTCCCTACCGAAGCAAAGCAAAGCTTAGCGTGCCTGGCTGGAACTGTCGCCGCTCCAGTATGAGGGAGAAAAACTAAAAGGTGTGCTGACCTTGTGCCCAGGTTGACCGTCACGACCTGGGGGACCGTCACTGCCAGGATTGCCCTGTGGAGACACCACGCGCATGAAGGCGTCGGTTCTGTGGGTACCAGCCCATATATTTTCACTACCCTGCTTCGCCACCTCCAGGGGTCGAGACTAAACCCTTTTCAGACTACTAAAAGTCGAAGCAAGGACTTACCAACCAAGATATTTATGAAGGTATTTTAGTAGCTGGGTGCACATTTAAACTGTGTTAGATCTATTCCCCATCCCAAATAATGTTTCTTATTTTCGATTCTCAGAGAGGGCATAAGGGCAGATATTATGGAGAAACAGACCGTCTAGAGCAGAAACATGAAGCAGGAGGACCTGCCCTACCACGCGGAGCCACACCCGGGGGCCTACTTAGGTTCACTTCACAAACCAAGTGTGAGACTCACATCACGACCAGCTTCTCCAGGAGCACCATTGACACCAGGGTTGCCCACGTTACCAGGGGGCCCACGAGCCCCAGGAGGGCCTGCCAGGCCCAGAGGACCGGGTTCACCCTACAGAGGTCAAGGAGATAAGGCATCAGTGTCCTCCCCGGGTCGGGCGCTAACTCTTCTTCCCCAACAACCCTGCCCGGCGTTTCTAGAGGGACAAGGGAAGGTAAACTGAACACGTGGGCGCTGAGTGGGAAGTGGGGCCGGCTCAGCCCCTCTCCTTCCTCCTCTGTGCTTAGGGGCCCAGCGTTGTGTTGTGTTGCAGGGCTGCTGCCCGCACGGGAGCCTCGCTGCCCCCAGGACACCCGAAAGACAGCGAACTCAGAGTTGATCAAGTTTACAGAGAAGAGATGAATCCTAGTTGCTGTCACATGGAGGCTTAAATGAAATGACTCAGAACTTCCAGTATCTCATTCTTCCTGCAGGATAAATGATGCCAGAATTTCATATTGCAGAGGAGTAAATGCAATTAGAGCTTAGATCATTCTCAAGCTTGCAGAAAGAACAAAAATCATTCTGCATAATGTTAGGCTGTGTCTTTATAGTGTGTGTCTAAGGTGGTATTAAAGCTTCTTAGATAAGTGACATGTGATCTGTATAAAGAAAATGCCATGAATAAAAATCTTAAGTGGAGTTATTCAGTGATCAGTCTGTCACACTGAAGTGGCAGCTCTTAAAATCTTTTATGATGTTAATGAGAATGTCAAACACTCACCGAAGCGCCCGCGATACCTGGCAGACCGCGTTCACCTCTAGAGCCAGGCAGACCCAGGATACCAGGAGCACCAAGAAGACCCTGGGGACCTGGGGTACCAGGGGGTCCCTAAACAAGAGAAGAAATGCTGAGTACCACGGGTAAGGTCCTCGCTGAGACACCAGTTAGAATGAGAACTTTGTGAGAGTGCTGTCTGTAGAGAAAGGTTTCTACTGGGACCGTCCAGGACCCTCAGAGGCCTTTTCTCTGGTGACAATCATGAGTCTACATCATGGCGTGTATTTTTTTTTCCCACCCGAGACCAATGGTACAATCTGTAAATATATGTAGCTAAGATGAATGAAACCATTTGGGAGAAGGATGGTTTTCTCAGATTATGCAAGTAAACACATTCTGACCTTGGCTCTGAAAGTCCACTAAAGGGACTTCTCAGGGCACCAACCACACCGGGCAGTACGTGCCCAGAGGGCAGGGCAGCTCCCTGGGATGGATGAATTTACAGGAGGGTGGCCAGGGCAGGGGGATGCCGCCCCGTCCTGGGGCAGCTGGGGAGCAGTGAGTTCCTTCCTTTGCATCACTCCTGACTTTCAAGCAAACCCGTGGCACCTGCGCGTGTGCTGCTTTTCTGGCTCAGCTGAGCTCTGCTTGAGTCCGTGCCATCTGAGCACTGGTGCAGGGGCTTTATTTTTTAGCTCAAAGAAGGCATTAAGAAAATGGAGTTTGAAATCACTTACAGCAGTACCAGGCTCTCCAGAGGGACCCTTCTCTCCAGCGAAGCCAGGGGGCCCAGCTGCACCTGTGTCTCCCGCTCGGCCAACTGGACCCTGGTCGCCACGAGGACCTCGGATCCCTTCTTTACCAGCAGGACCAGGGGGACCAGGAGGGCCAGTGATACCCTGTGAACAAGCGTTCGGAGTCATTTACTTCCGTTGACTACCATAGACCTGGGAGACAGCAGCAGAGGTTTTCGATACAGAAATGTGGCTGGTGAAAGAAGCAAACAGATGTCCTGGCCGGTTTGGGAGGGTTAGAACTTTGTAACACTGTCCTAGAAGGAAGCAACTCCTGTCTTACTTCTCCGGGGAGGAAACAAGGCAAAGTTGAGACAGAGTTTATGGGAATTTTCAGGCGAGAGGCGCGGCCACACCGCCATACTATGAAATAGTCAAATTAGAACTAGGTGGAGTTGCCAGAGTGAGTCCAGGTGAGTAGGACTCTGGGCTTTGGAGTACTCTGGCCATTGCTTTTTGAAGAAAGCCAACGCTGGCATTTGGTTCATAATTGAGGAATCACACATGCGCTCAACTAGGTTTAATTAAATGCCTATGGGGAATGAAGAATTCTCTGTTACAAACCTGTAAAAGGATTCCAAGAAATCAACATCTTTGCTATTTTTTTCCCTGAAACCTTAACCGGAAGACTTAATCCTTGGTAATTAATTAAATTCTCTTGAGTCCCGACAGGAGAGTCAAAATCAGAATTAAATTAGAGACCAAAACCACCTTTAAATTCAGGAACAATTATACCTTAACAACAGAGGCAGAATGTTAGCCATAAAGGGTAATTAGATATAGAACTATCTGATATGTGGCTAAAATTATTCGATTTTTTAAAAATGTTTTAATGAAGAGATCATGCCCCTTAAAGGGGGCTGACATTTGCATAAATAGAAGCCTCTTCAGCTGATACTATAATTTGTGATGGTTTGTTGTAATGTTCGAGAAAATCTGACTGTAAAAGTAATAGCAAATGTTCGTGGCATGTTTTCACAGGGAGGTTTTACTGGTTTCCTACCAAAGGCCAGGTAGGCCCTTCGTGAGGAGTCAGGGAAGATCTATGACTCAAGGGCTGAACTTACAGACGGGCCAGGAGGACCTGTGCGCCCAGCAGCACCAGGGAAGCCAGTCATGCCCTAAAAACCAAGCACAGAAATAAAATCCCACAGTCAGACCAGTGCCAAAGATTAGGATAAGATAGGAATTTCTTCGGTGGCAAATCTTTGTGTGACTAGGAATACCCTGGAACACAGGTACTAAGCACCCAGGAGGGCCATTTGGACCCTGAATGTTTCAAGCCAGGGCCCTGACGGCCTCCTCTTCCTCCTCGCCTTCCACATCAGATGCCCAACAGTTGCAAGGTACATGCTCTGCATTAAGGTCTGATCACCTTTTTCAAGATGTTAGCATGTTATCTGATGGGTGTGAGAGCAAGAAACTACACACAATGTCATCACTGCACGTTAACGTGCATCTGTGAGCAGTTCTCTGAATCACCTGGCTGGGTGCTGGGTGCGGGACGGTGTGTGTAGAGGAAGGAACAGGGACTCAGAGCGTGAGTCGCTGCCCAGGGCACGAAGGAGTGGGGTGGCTTCTGGGGACCTCTTCTCTCTCAAGAGCCAGGGTGACTGCGCGGGGTAACTGCAGTCTGGGGAAGGGGCTCGGCCAGTCAGAGGAAGGGAGGCATTAGCCAAAAGGTAAAGGCCACCAAAGAAATGTTTCTTCCACCTCACAGTTAACTCTTTCGGGTTAACTTTGCTTCCTACCTCAAGTGAGGCGGCAGGAGCAGCCCACACTGAGTTTCAGACAGAACTGACGTCCGTCTGATGGCTGGGTGAACCCGGATCTCAAGTATCTCATCAGAGATGGCAACACTTGCAAGCTGTCGCTAGAAGGTGATCAGAACCGACCGAGAACACTCACCGGGGGGCCACCGTCACCGCGACCTCCAGCAGGACCGGGGGGGCCATTTGGACCCTAAATGCAAATGAAAAGATCGGGTTGTTATAAAACATAAAAGCTTTATAAATGATGCTCTTTTATTCAGGATCACTCCCCTATCTATTAGAATAAAATTCAGAAATGAAAAGCAGTTGTCGGTGTCCTATGAAATGGTCTTATTTTAGTATTTATAACTCTTATGGGCCCTTGAATAAGTCAAGATTTATAAAACTTCTATAAAGTGGTAATCAAGGTTTAAGTCTTCTGTTTTTGAAACATTATCTTGAAGTTGGTACATTCCCTGGTGTACAGTAGGCACTCGGCCGACGCAGGTCGAATTTTAGGATCTCATGGGGAACTGCACAGGCTTTGATGATGACCAGTGAAATCAGCTTACAGATGGGCCTGCAGCTCCAACGGGGCCAGTGGGACCAACAACACCATTTTCGCCCTTGGGCCCTTTGGTGCCTCTTTCTCCTTTAGCACCAGGTTGACCAGCAGCACCCTGGGGAAAGTAAACAGGGAGAGCTTAGTGCTCCCGCTCACTCCACCCTCCAACTTGCATCGTCTTAAAATTGACCCCCAGGAGGCGATACTCACAGCGGGACCAGCAAAGCCATTGGGGCCGGCGGGACCCACTTCACCACGTTCACCCTAGGTGGAAGGAGGAATTTCAGAATATCTTAGCATGCCTAGGTTCACGAACGTCTATAAGTTGTGATATTTTTGTGTTCAGATGACTCAGATTTTTACTTACAGGGCTACCCCGAGGACCAGCAGGGCCAGCAGGGCCAGCAGCACCAGCTTCACCCTGCGATGGGAGCAAAGAGGAGTTTGCGATTGTGCCTTACAGAGACGCTCTGGGAAGCGGATGGAGTGAGGACAGTGAGAGGCAGTGGGCTCTGGTCAGTCTGGAGTAACCTTGAGAGACTAATGTGTCTCTCAGAGTAAAGTGAAGTGGACTCTTCCCTCCTTAATGTTGTGTTCATTATGAGGGTTGAACTGGTATTGGTTGTACACTTGCAATAACACTATAAATCAGTACCCATAATAGTAGGAAGAGGACATTCTAATTCTGAGAGGGACACAGGGCTGATGTATTTGCCGCAATCTTTGCAACACAATAAATAAGGTCTATTTTAAGTGGGCTGTTCGATACGAAATGGGCATACTATGTATTCCATTGATTTTTTTTTTCTTTTTTACAATTGGAGGCTTCAAGAAGGCTTAGTGCATTAGGATATTGTTAATGGGGAACAGGGAAAGTCTTTAAAACAAATGACAGGGATTAAAGTACAGATGAGATTGCTGGTACTTCTATAAGAAATGAAAGAGATTCTTAAACACATAGCATTTGTTTTGCACTACCCTATCAGTATAGCTTGGTTTTTAAATGAGTGGACTTGAGCACAAGCTGTAAAAATGAATTGCTGAGGTTCTTGGGACTACGGTGGGCAGGAGAGTTCAGATACTGCTTTCTGCCAGGAAGTGACAGTTCAGTGAAGATTCATGCTCACCCGGTCACCTGCAGCTCCAGCTGGGCCAGGAGCGCCTACAGCACCAGGAGCACCCTGAAACCAAAAAAGAGACATGTCTTATTAATAACACTTCATTATTAATAACACTCCATAAGAGTCTTATAAACAACATCTAGATGGACATCAAGAAAACCTTTGATACATTTCAGTTCTACTATCAAGGCTACTAGAACTCCAGTTCTAAAGGTTATGGAAATGTATACATGAAAGGCAGGTTATGCATTTGGGAACCTAAACTCTCTGCTCTTATACAATTCCCCAGAGAGCAGGAAATGAGTCAGGAACCGTTAAAACAGAGTGACTGGAGGGAAGGACCATCAGCATCGTGCTACAGGGGCCATCGGCTCCCAAGGAGGGCTGAAGGGAAGAAAGTGAGGTAGACGGTGGCTGGGAAGTGCCATGACGTCACACCCACGCAGGGTCCTATTCCGTAGGGGGCGGTCCCTGGCCCCGTAGGGTATTCACAGCTAATGTTTCGGGCTGTTCTATGATAAAGGCCATACGTGTGCATGACTGTGAGACCTTGTCGAGGATGCTGGCATTTTAACAGGCGAGAGGATTTTTGTTTTCCTTTTAAAGCCTGTCATCACCCAAGACACTTGCTTAACAGTCTCTTAAACGTAGAGCTTTGGGTCTGTTTTTGTAGGTGATATACTTAATACTAGCAAAGTTAGAATATTCAGAATATGATTTTCAAATTTCTGTTGGATTTTCCTTTTGGAACATGTGAGATGATATTATTAGTGATAGATGCAAGAAGAAATGGAATACTATTTCATTAAATTTCCTTGCTTTTTTCTAGCTCTATTTTAGAAATTTTCTCAATTCAAATCAAGTGAAAGGTGAAAAATAAACATCCAAGTACAAACATAAAATCAAAACTCTACTCACACGAGCACCATCCCGGCCAGTGTTTCCGGGTTCTCCTCTGTGACCAGTTTCACCCTGAACGTAGAAAGCAGGATCTTATTTTCTGACCAGAGTTTTGAATGTAGCTCCGTCCAAAGGGTTTCGGAGAAGGTACTACACCTTGCATCATTTAAGGCTTTTAGTAATTTCTCATTTCTTTGCGGCCTTATACGGTGTTGAAACCAGAAAAAAAATAATTCCAGACCCTCCAGATTATTGTCGCACACTTGTTTTCTAATTTCCATACACCCCGCTGACACAGAATCAAGCCCGGTACGGACTCGTGTGGACAGAACCGGGGGCACCAGCTCAGCCGGTGCCGCGCCCGCTCGCGCCGAGGGTACAACGAATGCGGCAGCACGGCCGACAGCTGCTCACCGCGGCCTTTTCCCACTAATTAGGGCAGGATGAGGCATTGCTGTCAGTGGCACTAAAATGAGCCTCATGTATTACTCAGCACCATCTGTTTGCATGAAATTCCATGGTCGCGAGGGGTTTTGCCAGATTCATGTGCGTTTAGAAGCGTGTCGGTGCTGCGTGGCAGAGGGCAACGTGTACAGATAGACACCAAAGTGCCACCAGATACCTGCCCAGAACTGCACAAAACCGGGGCCCTCGTGCTACAGTTCAGCAGCAGCATGCGTCAGGCCCAGGGCTGCCAGCGGCGGTACCTTTTCTCCTTTGCCTCCAGGTATGCCGACAGCACCTCGCTCTCCCGGGAGGCCGCCAGGACCAGACGCACCGGCGGTACCAGGAGCCCCGGCTGCACCGGGTTCACCCTTGAACAAAACAGATGTGAAGTGAATTACTGCGACAGCAAAAAAAAGAAAGCAGAGATTCAAACTTTGAAGGAGTCCAATTTAAACATTTAATAGGAAGTACTCTGGTCTGCCGAGCGACAGGCAGGAGGGCCATGGAAAAGAAGCAGAATGCCCAGGCCGATGTTATTCACGGCGACTGAAGAGAACAGTTGCAGTGAATGGCTGTGATGCTTCTAGACCAGCTCCCAGTCCTCTCCAGAGTAGCAGCAGTGGGAGGGAAACAGTGCAAAACTCTCTCAAAGCTACGTCTCTTAGTGGAAAGAGACTTCATTGACTGCGGACGTGTTTATTTTTTAGTCTCCTTAAGAGCAGAGACTACACTTTTCAATTTATATAAAACTCTACAGTCCTCCATACTTCAGGAGAGGAATAAAACACGCTTTACTGCATCTGAAAGAACAGATCCCTTTGAAAGTATCAGCTGACACAAACATATTTCCTTTCTTATTTCTTTTTTCCCTCTTACCTTCTTTTCACTTTTCCCTCATAACAGCTTTTCTCATATTAAAATAGTTTTTTATAATTTCCCTTTACATTTTTAACTTGAAGTTAAGAATCAGAAATAATGAGTTTTTTTTTTTAAATTGGGGTTAAAGTGTCTGTTTCTCAGATAGGGATAGTTCTATTTTAAAATATAAACCACAAATTCTATTGTGGAACAAGTTTTCAGACTTGTCTTTTTTGGGATTAATGTAATATCCAGTTAATTTTAATTATTATAAGTTATTCTATTATTAAGATTTACTGTAAGAAATTTTGCCCCATGGTGGGGGGGGTTGTCAAAAGGGTAAAAATTTGTTCTCTAAATAAAAATGATGTCCAAATGTATAGTATGGTTTTCAGTTCAAAAGAAGCATAAACGTTGTGATGAGAAAGGTTGAATCCTACACCAATTCATTACTCTTTGAGGAACACTGAAATCTCTCTACTTTGAGTTTTCTTTTGGATTAACTCAGATCCACTAGATGCAAGTTCCTACTTACTGAAGCGGAAACTGTCACAGAAGTGAAAGTAAATAAAAATCTGAAAAATTCCTGTTGTACAAGATCTGTTTTTCTGGGCCGCACTAGGGCAGTGACAATGTATAGAACAGAGCGTTACCTTGTTTCCGTCAGGTCCTGGGGGTCCAGAAGGACCCCGGCTTCCGATCGGACCAGAGGGACCCACTGCACCGCTTTCGCCTGGGGGGCCACGTTCACCCTGAAAAACAGCAGTTCGAGGAAGTCACTTTCTGATTTATACACCATACATCCAGATTTTTAGTCCTGGTTTGGCCACTGGTCAGGGGGTTAAAAAACAATTTCTTCCTAATTCCCCCCTTCACACGATGATGGGTTGGCCAGAGATACTCTCTAAAGTTAGACTTTGTTCTAATGCTCTAGGACTACAGCTCCAAAATCTGTTGCTTATAGACTATGATATTCAAGCTTTAGCACTCATTTTATTATGAATTTTTTATTTTGTGGTCTTTTCTGGGGTAGGTACAAGGGAAAAATACATGCCAGTTACTTGTAATAATTAAAAGTAAAGATGGTAGCATTTTAGTTAAATAGCATTGTCAGGTACAAATAAGATTATATTTTTATAACTGTCTCCTTTTTTCACTTATACAATGATGATGTGACAGGTATAATATTTACTATATACATATGTATATGTGTGTATTTGTAACCTCCCTACCATCTAGCTAAATATCTCCCAGCTTGCTTTTAAGAATATTTACCACACAGGTTCACATTGCAACTATAGTGAAAATCTGAAAATAACTTGATTCTGTGATATTATGGATTTTTTGATGTTAACTTAGGACTTTCTATGTATATGGTAACTAGTCACATATTGGGATACTTTAGTGGCAAGCCAGCATTCCAATTATGCTAATATCTACTGTTTATTTTTTGTGATTTCTTCAATGATTTTCTCTTTTTTCTAGTTTAATTTTTAATAGAATAAGTTTATAGTGCATGAAGATTACATTTCTTGTGGGATGTGGGATGTGGGCATGATATATTTGGATTCTTTTTTCACTTCCTTCCTCTCATGATCTCCCCCTCTCTCCATCTATTTATTTTTCTTCATAAATTAGACTCATTTCAGCTTTAAGCTTTAAAATAAAAATAAACTAGGAAGACATCATTAACCTCAGTAAGGTACCCTTTTTCCTTGGGTCATATTGAGTGACTGCCATAAATGATGTCTATAGAAGTTGTGAACTACACTACATATTAGTTCTTTATGTTTCACAGAACCATGTGGTTATTGAAGAGGAAATACAATCGAGTAAACTTTTTTTTTTTTTTTGAGACAGGGTCTCACTTTGTAGTTCAGGCTGGCCCTGAGCTCACTATGGTGCCCAGGCAAGCCTCGAACTCAGCAATCCTCCTGTCCCTGCCTCCCGAGTGCTGGGATGACAGGCGTGAGCCACCACGCCTGGCACAATTGAGTAAACAAAGTCCATCACCAATTTAGATTTCTGTCTTCACTGTCCGGGCAGATGACATTTAACCACAGAAACGAGTCTGCAGTCTGGGAGGCCGTCAGTGACACCACTACTTCGGAAAACCCGCACTGTCAAGATTTCACAAAAGTCAATGACGTGACACTTACTCTTGGGCCAGCAGGACCAGGGAGACCGAATTCTCCAGGGAGACCCTAGGCGAAACACGAGGGTAAAAAGCTGTGAAATGTCACCGTGGGCTCTACATCCACTTAAAAACATGACACGGGGGAGGCTCTGAGTGACACAGGGCTGCCTGTGCACCCCTCTCAAAGAAACCTAAGTGTAGCGACTGAGGCGTGAACTGAATTTTGGTCATCTGTGGAAAAACGTGCACACAGAGAGAATTCAGCGGGTGGCCACGATGAGTCTGTTTTAGAACTCAGTACCAAGAAATGTAAGTTCCCCATTTGGCTTGTGGCTTTTTAAAAAAGTGACAATGCAGACTGTCTGCTTTGATAATATGATAAATAATGATGAACACCATCAGACACTGCCTATTTTTAACTATCTAGCAGACTGCCTTCTTAATAGAAATTATCATACTCTGTACATTACTTAGTTAATTGTACACCCAAGTGTATCTCTTGATTACTGACCAGCTGTCTCCCTAATGTGCCCCGCTGCTGACAAAGGAGACGAGGCCATAGAATGTAACTGAATTGAAGCGCATTCATCACAATTACAGAGAAAATGACTCAGAACTCCTGCTCTGATGCGGACAGCAGTGTCATGTCTGAATGCCAAGAAAAACATTAAAAGCAATTTTTCAGGATCCAGTTTGATGTGAAATCAGTGCTTTTGCATTTTCACTAAGAAGAAGGAAATAATTTGTATTTTAACATAACCAAGAACAAAACAAAAAGCAGGTTACTGCATGAAACATTCATTGGTAGATTTTACTTTTATAATGTGGTGTTCCATTCAATCCATAAGACAAAGTAATTTCAACTAAAGTAAGTGACTTTGTTCATTTACTCTCAGCATCAGCATAAGTGGAACACTACCATTAACACACAAGATAGGAAATTTCCTTTGACGTATTGTGATTGTGTTGTTCCGGGGCATTAAGCAGAAGGAAATTCACAAGTGTGGGTAATTTATTATCACTCATTTTACTCACTCTTTCTCCTGGTTTGCCAGCTTCACCAGCTGGACCCGAAGGGCCGGGCAGACCCTTAAAGGAAGAGAAACATACATCTCAATCTTATGCTTGTTTTTAGGGAATTCGCTGTAACTGATGAAGGAGGATGGACCTGAAATCAACCAAGCACTGCTGGATGTTAGTAAAGGATCGCATGTCAAAGATGCACCCTTAGCTTCGGCTGCGCGGCTGCGTGCTCCGTGGTGGGGGTGCAGTCGGGGGAGTGGACAGCCCGGAGGTGGACATGCTGGATTTCATGTCTCTGCTGACTCACCTGGAAGCCTGGAGGCCCGGCGGGACCCTGCTCGCCTTTGCCGCCTTGGACACCCTGGAAGGGACAGGAGAGGCAGCATGAAGAGCAAAGCTCGTCCCTGCTGCTCTGGAGCTGGAGTGTGGAGACAACTGTTCTATGGGGCCAGTGATTCTAGTGCAGAGAAGCAGAAGAGTCGGCGAAATGCTCACCTGGGGTCCGGGAGGTCCCTGAGCACCATTGTTTCCATCGGGACCAGGAGCGCCCTAAAAATGTTGACCAGAAATACTGATGGTTACTGGGACCCGGGCAGTGGAAGAGGCCTCAAAGCACCTTTTAAAGTTCATTCCTCCAAACACATGTGTCCTTTTGCACAGCCTAAACTCAGTGTGGATTTTTGCCAAGGCCAGAATGTGTCTACCAACTTTTGATACGGTTCGTGGGGATTCCACAAATAAAGGGCAATTAATAAATGCCAGCACCTATGACTGCCTATTTAAGCCCTTTAATCCCAAAGCGAGAATAATAAAGACTAAGTGCTTCTCTGAGCATCTCTGACTGAACATATATTCTGATTTGTTATAGCTCACTGCTTTATATGTGTGGTTAAAAAATGAAGACATTTTCCGGTGGTAAAAGACCCCTGGGGATGCCATCTTAGAAAAATGTGACAGAATATCAGATGGCCTCAAAGGATGTGTCTCTTGGATAAATTCTGTGTGAGTGGTTTTGTACAGAAGGCAGTACCTACCCGAGCACCAGCAAGACCAGGATGACCTTTTTCACCATTTTTGCCAGGATCACCCTATAATAAAAAGTAAAGACAAAACAAGCAGAAACAAGACTCATTACTTAAGGTTCAGTTAGTCACGGCAAACGGAAGTTTCTTGTGGATTCCCAGTCCTGAAATTCTCTTATCTGAGGTACAATCCTCCATCGCATAGCTCTGATCACAGTAAGAGCCACTTTGTCTGCTGAGACTCAGGCCCCAGGAGGTGGGTTTTCAGCAAGTGTGTAAGGATATATCGAGGAAAACCTTCCAGGTGGGACATGGGTTAAGTTTCCTACAGTTTTCTTAGGTTCAAAGGACGTTTCTTCCCCCTTGTCAAATACTGGACTGATAAGCAGGAGATGGTAGTTTTGGTGAAATGTAGCCAAAAGCGTGAAGGGGAGAGAAGTCATGGCGATTCTTACAGTGGGGCCTTTGGGTCCAGGGAATCCGATGTTACCAGCTTCTCCTCTCGCCCCAGCTGGGCCAATTGGGCCAGGTCTGCCATCGATACCAGGGAGACCCTGAAATCAGATTATATGCAAAGTTTACTCTGCATCAACATGGTTTCCAAGCCTCAAGATTGTGATGCTGCCATGGGCTGAAGCACAATGGTTTTCTCAATACACCGAGCTTCTTGCATAAAGTGTCAGTAAATGATGAATCCATTTTCACTTCTCAATAGGGTGCTGGGATAGACACAGCCAATTTGGTCTCATATGTATGCAATTTCCCTCTCTCACCCCCCTCCATACCCTTCTCACCTGCTTCAATTTTTCCTGCCACAATTTTCTTTGCCCTTCTCTGCTTTCAGTCCTGTGCTCATTTGGACTCCATAATTACAACCTATTACTTTGTGTTCCCAGATGATGTAGGTGGCTGATATTTATTTTCAATGTATTCATGTATAAATAAGCCACAAAATAGACTTGATAAGGGTGCAATAAGTGTCCTTGAACATATAATGGAAAATGAGCAATACTTACCACAGGGCCTTCTTTACCAGCTGGGCCGACGTTTCCAGGGGAGCCAGGAAGACCCTGCAAAACAAATGCGGGTGCTTTCGGATTGGCCCTTCACCTCTCATATTCAAATCTCAAATTAAGTGGAATCTCACAAAATAATTTCCCCCCTTTTCTGTTTTTCTGCCTAGGGTAAAATCTTTAGGGATGTTAGCTACTAGCCAGGAGGTAGGAAAAGAACTCTGGAAATTTCCCCCTATTTTTTGTGGCCCTCCTCTGCTCAACTTTTAGTGCAGAAGATCCAGTTATAGCTGTCACAAGCATCTGTTAAATAATATGCTACACAGGCAAGATGGATCATGATATGTATCTTGTAATAGAAAAACTAATACTTTTAGTAAGCAATTTTCAAAGTGGCTTTTTTATTGTCATATTTGGTGTCTGTATTACTTGTTTATGGTACAATTACAGTTGATATTCACCCATGAGAGATAATGGAGCAAAAAATTACTCTATTGCTATGCATTAGAGTGTCTACACATCTGAGGGTCATTTCCCCATAGCTTGTGTGATGCTGAATACATTACAGCCCTTTGTGATTGCTGGAAAAATGATTTCACTTATGAATCTAATAAACTAATAACATATAGCCCTGATACATTTCATGAACATCTTATATAAAACCCACAATTTAAGATAAAAGAGTCATGCTGATAGAAGAACCAACTTAATTTGGATATATCAAAATAAATCTACCTTGCAAAGAATAGATCAAGCCACTGTATTAAGCAATAAATAGGAAATTTATGAACTAACTAAATACATGCAAAATATCTATGGAGGCCTGATGAAGTTAAATTAAGAAGGCAACTGTCAGCAAGCCTACTAATAAATTTACTTCTGATGTTTTTGTTGTTATCTTCAACATTAAACAACCCATTACAGAAGAAAAGAGTGCCAGATGTGACTTGGTTAGAATCCATCTGAAACTTACGCGGGGACCCATGAGACCAGGCTCCCCAGGGCGACCGGCATCTCCATTGGGGCCTCGGGCTCCAGCAGGGCCAGTTGCTCCTCGGCTACCGGGAGGGCCCTGTTAAAGAGGAGAAGCGGGGGAGCAGGGCTAAAGCCCACAACGCCCGCGGCAGAAGAAGTAGCAGGGTGCCGCCTGGGACCCGACGGATGGACCGACCTACCATGACACCAGCTCTGCCGTCAGCTCCGGGAAGACCGCGAGAGCCAGGAGAACCCTGCGAGAGAAGACGTGACCCAGGAGGGAGCCGGGCGCACCTCCGCGTGGGAGAGGGCGGGGCACAAACAGGGCCGGACCTCTTCAAGCCCCAAAGGAGTGTGTGGATGCGCGTCTCGCCAAAATAGGTTAATGCTGTTTCCAGACCAGTTTGTTAACCTACCAAACTGAGTCACCGACTTAAAAAAAGAATAACAACAGATGGAAAGCAGGTGCTGCTTTCATCTAGAAGACGCATGCAGTGATTCCGAGCAGCCCCCGGGAACTGGCGTTGTCACTGCCTCCGGTACGTCTGGGTGTCCGCGGTGTGTGGGACTTACTCTCAGTCCGGGGGGCCCGGGGGGGCCAGCAGATCCAGCTTCCCCGTTAGGGCCTCTCTTTCCTTCTTCACCACTGGGACCGGGAGGACCTTGGGGTCCAGACGAGCCCTGTGCAGCAGAAAGTAGAAAAGCAGTTATTGTGATCTACCCAGCTCTGGAAACGTGGTTTGCAAGAATACAAACCCCACAGGACTGTGATTATGGAACTACTTACAGGCTCACCCTTGTTGCCAGTTTCTCCTTTGGAACCAGCTGGACCAGGGTCACCCTAGGATCCAAGACAAAACAGCGGTCAGTGACAAATGCTTGGCATGGCCCTCTGGTGGACACGCCTCTTGGAATACTCATGGGTTAAGGTAAAGAGAAGCTCAGTTTCGCCAGGAAATGTGTCCCCTTCATACTCAAACGGCCTGGTGAGGAATGAGGCTGGTGGAAGGGCAGGACTGAGATGGCAGAGCTCAGCCTCACTTATCTTTATACGAGCTCCTGCGACAGTGGGAAGAGTGTGTCTGTGTGCACGTGAGGACAAGGGGATAGGCACTCCTACACGCACAGTTGCAGAGAAAACACACTAAAAAAGCTATGAGAAGAGAAATAGGAAGAACAACAGCGTAAGAAGACTAGCTGGCGATGAAAAGGCAGCAGAGCTAGCACTTTGGAGGTGATGAAGACTACTCACAACAAGTCCTCTAGCACCAGTAGCACCAGCAGCACCAGCGGGACCGGGAATGCCTCGGGGACCAGGGAGGCCGGGAGCCCCAGCCACGCCAGGAAGGCCCTGGGAAGGAAAGCAGAGCACGGGCCATCACTGGTTATGGCTGCAGCGGCGGCACTCGGCAAATGTCTTCCAGCCCACGGCAGCACACGTTGGCCACTCGGACATATACTCACAGCTGCACCCTTGGAACCAGTGAGACCATTTGCTCCAGGGTTGCCCTGAGAGGAAAAGGAAATGGAAAGTTATCCATGAGCTGCAATATTTCAGATAGGTTTTGACCCCCAAGTTCTTTCTAGTCCTCCCCGCAACATGCTGTTCTATATAGTTAGTGACCGGAGCTACTCACAGGAGGTCCGACAGGGCCAGAAAGACCTGGAAGACCGACTTCACCACGGGGACCCGCAGGGCCAGAAGGACCGGTGTTGCCCACAGGTCCAATTTCACCCTGAAAGTGGAAACGACCCAGAGGAATTAGACAGCAAAGAACGGAAGTGCAGGTCTGCTCTCGGGACACCGTTTTGAAAGACTTCTTCAGAATGGCAACCAGTGCTTTTCCGATCTGGCTTGTTTCGAGAACCGGGATCAGTGCCTGACTTTCCCGGCTTCGTGCCGCAGTCTGATTATCACCGGCACCTTCTCTCTACCGCTGACTCTCCGTGGCTGACACTGGTTCTCAGTCAGGGAGTTGAGCCCACAGAGATCCATGGAATCCACTTCCATGTCGCTACCTATGTGTTTGCCCCTGGTGCACGAGTACAGAGATGAGATCTATTTTAAACACGGAGGGAGACATTGGTCATCCTGTACTGGGCAGGACTAACTAAAGAAACTTTCGTAATGACCTCTTTCTTCTAGTACAGTTTTGACCTTTCACATCACCATAAAAAATTTATTAAAGTAATGACAATAGTCATCAGTGTTTTTACCTTTGGACCAGGAGCTCCTGGGAAGCCTGGAGGACCCGCAGCTCCAATGGGACCCTGAAATCGAAGTGAAAAGCATTCAGATTTTCTTCCGTGTGAATTAAGAAACCACAACAGAAGACTAAAATAGCTCACAGGGTCTCCATCTTACTTGATATTGTCAGAGGAGACACTGCTAGGTATACAGTGACATTAATGTGTAATCAAAGGAAGACATTCAAGGTATCTAAGGCATGGTTGACTTTACTTCATAATTCAATCAATCCATCAATTAGTTCATTCAATCACTCGTTCCAAATACTTCCAAGAAGCCTATCGTGCTCGTGAGCAGAAACTTCAAAAGACCTCATGGGAAATTTAGTTAAGTGCCTGCAGAAAGGTTGTTTTATAGGCAATTGGTGGAGGAGACAAGTCCCACCCACACTCTGAATCCTCTCACATCCCCAGAACCAGAACTTACAGCAGGACCCACAGGGCCGACACTGCCATCACTGCCACGGGCGCCCTGTGCAGAGAGAAGGGCAGGAGGCAAGCGCCAAGTTAGTTGGCAGTCACCAGGAGGCAGGAAAGGACAAAGGGGGACAGATATGAGACACTTACGGTCGGGCCAGGGGCACCAACACGTCCTCTCTCACCAGGAAGCCCACGAGCTCCCTGGAAGCAAAAAGATCTTCATTAAAGGCTAGAATGCGAATTTAAAAATAACCACAAGCGTCATTTGGTTTGTCCAACTCTTCGTATTCACAAAAGTTCACTAACAGTGAGTAGGGCTTGTTTTAATACCAACTGAAAGGTAATGGATTTCAATGAACTACGCGAAAGGCTAGTAGAAAAATAGCAGAGTCTAGTGCTGAGGGAAATGGTCTTAATTTGTAAAAATACTCAGGAAATTCCAGCTTGCAAAGAGCACACACATTTAGATTTAGCCTAAAGACATCCATACTTACTGCTTGACCTGGGGTTCCGTTTTCACCAGGGGCACCAGGTTCACCCTAGGTGGGGAAGAAAGACAAGAGTTCTGGTTCAGCGTGTAGACCCTTCAGTTGCTTTCCTCTCACTGAATGATTTTTTTTTCACCTTACTATTTCAATTTAAATTATGTGTGTATTTTACAACATTTCTTATACATATAGTTCATTTCCTAATTATTCCAGACACCTACTTTTTAAAAATTGCTAAGATGTGAGTCTTTATTTAAAGACATCAAATGCCAAGGTGCTAAGAGATGTGGTTATTTGACTGTACCCACTCTCAAATCCCCACTTTACATTACAGATATCATTTGGGCTAGGCTTATATATTACGGGTTGATATTATGAACAGAGATGGCAAATGATAAATACTCTGTCACTGTAACCATATTTACCCTCTTTAAAGTTATTGTGAGCACTCAATGTTATCAATTTAATAAAATATGCATGAAAGTTTGGAGATTCATAATATTTCATAGAGCTGTCATATTTTTTCCAACTCATATTTTAAGCTCTCCTTCAAAATAGTCTGACTTAGGTACAGAAAAATCACAGTATCTAATGGCATATAAGCACCGTTTATTTTTAAGGCTCTAGGTGAAGTATTGGTTGGGGAAAAGCATAGAAGGGGCATTAGGATTCTAGCCGATGGACTTATACCCACTGAATGGGTCACTTGGGCAATTCACTAGCTCTTGCCAAGCCTCAGTTTCTCTAATCTGCAAAATGAGGGTGCCTACAAAGCTCCTTGCAGCTCTTAAGTCCTATGATATGTGATTAGTAGTCTGAGCTGTAACACTGGGCTCCTGGGAGAATGAGTTTAACCTTATCCATTTGTGTGGCAGCTGAAGAGTAGGAGCAGATTCTCCATATTCATGTTCATTTCTGGTCCCGCTAGTCTTCATTACTCATTAATTGGTAATTACATTGGTATTCACTTTAATATCACATTATCTCCTTAATAGGAAAAAGAACATTTCATAGTTGAAAACGCTGTCAGAGAAGAGCCTAGCCAAGAGATAACACACTTCTGAGACTTTAATTACCTAATTAAAAATTTTTTGAGTGTGCACAGATAAATCACAGCAAAGAGGTTGAAAAGTGTGTTGTGACATGAATGCACCTACCTAATTAGTGCACGGTGAAGGAGAATTTACAGTTTAAAATAACGAAATCTAATACTTGATTATATGTTTATTTACTTATGTTTTGGCTAGAAAGAGTGACTGAAATTATAGGAGGAGGAAAGGAATTGAAGTAGGAAATTATTGACATTATTTGTGTCTCCACTGTTTAGCAGACATTAAATGAAATACATTTTAATAATTAGCTTTTTGTCATAGGATCTCATAGTGCCTTCCCACTGGGGGATTTGAGGCACAGAAAAGAAAGCAGGACCCTTTCAGAATGTACTTTCTAGACTAGGGAAATCCAGGAAAACATGCCTTGCGTGGTGAAGAAATTATTGAAAACGATGTTTCTGACAGCACTCACCTTCACACCGGGGGCACCAGCCTGTCCCTTCAGTCCGTCCACGCCGTTGTGTCCCTGGAAAACAATCCTTCTTAAAATGCTGTGGCGTCCGGAGCTTGGTCAGCTCCACATCTTCTACCTTGGCCACGACTATCTCCAGGGTGGAATCCATGGAGTCTCGGCCCAGCTCTAGGGGAGCTGTCTACATCGGCCAGTTGAGCCCCCTAGCTGTGCCTTGAGAAGGGCAGGACAAGACGCAGTCTCACATCCTTGCCACGGTTAGTGATTTTACGATTTTCAGATAGTTGTCACACTAAGCCATGGTACATATCCAATTTCTCTGCAGCAATCCTGCTTTGGGGTAGCTATCAGCAGACTGAATTCCACTTGCAGTCAGTCTTGCTCTTAAATCCCCCTCCCCTTTGGCAAACTCCAGGAATGTAGAAGCCAGGATGTGTCACCCAGGGTTTAAGTATAGTTGAGTTATGTTCAGAAAAACAATGAGCATTTTCTCTCATCTGGGTAAAAATGGTGCTCACCCTTGGGCCCTTGAAGCCAGGAAGTCCAGGAGTTCCAGGGAATCCACGAGCACCCTGGGAAAGAAATTCAGAAGAAGGGGAGTGTTTTTTTCATCAAGAAAAGGACCATAATCTTTTTTTCCTTCTAAAGTAATTCTTCTCATCAAAGTCCAAATTTGGAATCAAAGACTCATCTTTTTTAAAATTCAGAGCCACACATTAACTGCACGAATGTGAATCTCCAAGAACATCCAAGAGCATATTTGTACAGCGCACAGCTTAGTTGCCTGTAGTATGTATGCTGTCACTAATTGTACATTATTTGGATCAATACAAATCCATGAATTCTTTCCTTTTGTCTGATGCCTGCAGTAAGTGTTACAAGTGTGAGCAACAGCCATCTGCCATTTAGATGGGTGCTTGCTTCAGCACTTTTCTTACATCTGAGAAACTTCTAACACTTGAACTGTGTAGTATCCATAAAAAGTCTCACCTGTGGTCCAACAACTCCTCTCTCACCGGGTCGTCCAGGTTTTCCAGGGTGACCCTAAAATACGAAAATGTCAAAGGGTCAGACTTAAGTTGGACAACCATCAGACAAAAGCAAGGGCATCTTGTTTTCACAATACAAGAGAAACATATCACATAAAAATATGCATCCAAGCACATGTTTAATTAATAACCACATTTCCCTAAATATAAGTGAGTTAATTAATATTTCATTAAAATAATATTACCCATATGGGGAGAGTTATGTCAGGCATATTCAGCTCTGGCAAAACATTTCCTTTGGACCTAGAAATTCTTGTCAAGGCAGGAACACAGAAACAGCGCTTGGAAGAGCTCAAGAGTAAACACTTACATCTTCACCAGCCTTTCCAGGAGCACCAGGTGGACCACGGGCACCTGCGGGACCCTGAGAAGAAAGGAGCCAGGCCATTGGTGTAGGCTGTCTTCATAAACTTCTTGAGAAAACACTGATAACAAAGGAAGACAACTGTACTCACAGTTTGACCCGGCTCACCAGGCTCACCAGCAGGCCCTTGGAAGCCTTGAGGTCCCTGAAAGAGAGAGGGAAGAAGGTCCCATGTCAAGCATTTATTTTTAATTCTGTCTCTTTTTTGCATAAGAGAAATGATAAGCCGTCCATACTTACGGGGGCACCGACTGCGCCAGGAGGCCCTCTGGGTCCCATTAAACCCTGGAAGAGGGCAGATATGATTAGCACTGATAACTGTCATGGGTTTGGCGAGGGTGAGATAAGTGGCTGGGTTAGATAAATTAGGTTAGGTAAGCTGAAGTTAGGCAAGACACTGCTGTGCTATAGATATTTTGTAATAGACAGATCTTTCCTGCTTTTATTTCAGTTTTGTCTCCCTCGAGGAAACATGTAAGACTGAGTTTCCCCCGTCATTTCTCTCCCTTTGTTTTTCCTCTTTTTCTAGCCCAGGTTAGTGGAACTCAATGAGAACTGGGTGAGGTTGTCATAGTTTCCTTAAAGTGTCCACAAGGAGACTGTTCTAAAGCAATGAGATTGATTTGTCGCCTGAGAAGTACAGAGTATACAGCTGGCCTCAGTGCAGCTCACAGAGGCCTGCACTGGGACCCCTTGATCAAAGGTCATCTCCACATGTCATACCTAGCTAAGAAAACGGCAGTCTTATTGCCATAAGGGTCACAAATGGAAAAAGATCAAAAAACCCTTAATGATGGGAGAGGGAGGCTCGCTAGAACCTTTAGCTCCTTTAAGGACTGTTGAAGACGGATGAAAAGTCATCCCAAAGTGGATCTAATGAGGGGTGAAGGAAAGATAAAATGTTACTGAAACGGGCTATTGAAGAGCACACATAGGATACTATTTAAAACATGGTCTGAATGGCAGCAGGCTATTTTCCCGTTTGTTCTTTATTTTGGAACACAAAAGTGAGAAGCAGAGTATTCCTAGCTTGCAAGCTAGACACGCATTCTTCTGTTCGCCGAAATGATAACTCAGCAAGCTAATCTATAGGGTCCACACTGCTCATGATGCTGAACATGTGTCAAATACTGGTCCTAAGTAATGTGCTCCTTGCATCTGCAGATGAGCCTATGGCCCTGCGTTAAGACATTATGGATTTTATTTTAAATGCACATCATATTAATCATGGGAATCATTTCTTTGGTTTTAGAACCTACTTTGGCATTAAAAGAAGCTGTCGCTTTTCAATAAACATCCATTTCTATATACATTAAAAGTAATTTTCTTTGATATCATAAATTTTTAATTATATTTATTCATTTCCATATATTTGCAACCATTTTACTTACAGAAAATACAGCTTATTTTGTGGAAGCTGCAAGACAGATTATGCGTCTTCATTAATTTGGAAAAAAAGCCCTTGGGGTGTTAGAGTTATTGATTTTCCAACATGGAAAATTACTTTAATGCTTTATTGCCACTCATCTTCCCTGTTTGTGAAACACATATCTATAGATGCCATAGGTCTGTGCATGTGTGTGGAGGTGCAAGCTTATTATATCTTACTGATACTGAAATGTCACATACAATGTTTTGTGCAGCCCAGCGCGATGTCCCAAAGGCAGAGGTCTCTGCGGTCCACACTCACTTTGCCAGTTTGTGCTCTTTGAAAACGTGACATTTACTAACTACTCACTTCTTGTCTTTTTGCTGCTTCTTGAGAAACAGGCCGTGCTTCAGGGTTGACTAATTCCTGGCATTAGCCGGAGCCGCTAATTTGAAATATCCGATATAAACAAAACCGAAAGACCCTCCCCCACTTTTTCATTTCAAAATGAACATTTTAAATTACCAGGAAAAATCGGCAAATTGGAAAACATCAATTAAATCTACATTACTTCTCAAGTGAGAGTTTTAATTTGCAGAAAGTATTACCCTTCCCTGACAGCGTATTAGTTTATTGTGGACCATTAGTTCTGGCAGAAGGTGGAGCACTGGATGCAGAGCCCAGGTAAAATTTCTATTTTAAAGATCGACTGTGGGCAGATAAAAACTTCTGGAAGCAAGTATTTAGCGTCACCAAATTGTGTGTGCATGTGTATTAAATTCTGTAGCACTTAAGCTAATGGTTTTACTTTCAGTAACGTTTGTCCTCTTTTTCACATATTATACTAATACATACAGTTTTGCATGATTTTATCAGTTGTTTTTCCTGACACATTACTGACATTTGGTAGGCGTCCCATGTGTTTGATAGGTCAGCATCATCACTACAGGCACATGCAGAGTTGGTATAAATTGGTACTCAAATGACAGACACGTTCTTCAAAACTCGTGTTGGCATAAAAGTTAAGTTGCAGATGCATTCTCTTTTATGGTTTATAACCAACAGGCGGAAAAGGGATTTTAAAAGTAAAAATAGAGCAAGGGGAACATCTGTGTATCGTCAACAGCTTGGGGCAGTCAGGGCGTGTCACGTCCTTTGACTGCCGCCTCCCGAGGCACAGAAGGCAAGGCTCGGCCGCAGGCTCTTGGAAATGCGTCTGAGGAAACGGGGCTTCTTTTCAAGAATCTTACAGGTCAGAATGTTGAATATCAGACATGTGGCCCGGTGGCGGGTTCTAGTTCTGTCCTTAATCACCAGCGCGACACGGGGCAAAGGCCTCAAAATCTCCATTACAAAATGAAAAGGCTGAATTACACTTTGTTGATCCTTTTTGACATCTAAAATCTTCCTAGGAACTTAATCAGTACTTGCGTGCTTCTGGATGCTGCATAACACTCTAAACATTGTTTAAAAAATGTAAAAATACTAACCAGTGTCATATTTTACACTAGGTTGATTTGTTTCACTTATGGTGACTATGCCCAAAGATCACTCCTTTAGGCATACCTTAATGAGGTATATTTGTGAAGAAAATTGAAGTGCCTAATGAAGGCTTAGATTTTGATAGATTTCAATAAGTTTGACCCACACTTTAAGTATCAACCTGAGTAACTAAGTAAATGACACCATGAAATTTAACATAAATGTCGATATAGTATTTATTTGGGGGATGATAAAAAGTAATAGGCATACCATTGGTCCAGGGCCAGCTACAACTCCTTTGGAATCATACTGAGCAGCAAAGTTCTGGAGAGGTAAAGAAAAATATATAAATATTTTGCCTATATTTGCCTGTCCTGTAGTTTATTTTTCCATTTGTTTGAAAACATTTTCTGTTGACAGTTAAAGGAGAGTCGTACTTTTTCACATTTAGTTTAGAATTTTACACTGAGAAAAACTACTGCAAGTCAGGTGATACTTAAATCTAAGATATAAACCCACTCTTAGCTTGAAGCCTTACTTTTTAAGACTCCTTTTCTACCCTGTGAACTCTGTTTCCCAAGTGTTGGAAGTTACAGATAGCTCCACATAAGCTAAGGTGAGATCGAAAAGACAACTTGGCTCTTCCATCTGTTGCTCGTCTGTCAGAACTACATACAATGATTAAGAGACCTTTTTTCACGCTGAAGTTTCAGGAAAGGTATAAAGAGTTTTAAGGGGGAAGAAAATTAAATTAAAATGCTCCTTAGAAGATTAAACTTTTAGAAAGTAATTCACAGCCGCTAGTTCACTGGTAAAGATCTCTCCTTGAGTGGTAGTTCTATTAAAGAAGGCACTTTTTAATGCACTCGGTACATTAGCAATCATAATAAGATCTTTGGGGGAGAAAGGTCTTACGTTACTGGCATACAGCTGGATATTAGAATCAGCCTTCTGATTCGTACCGCTAACCAATTAAGCAAATATGTTTTCCTTCCCACAGTGAGGCCTTTCGGCACTCGGACATTGTTAAAGGAATAAACCTAGAAGAAGATATTAATGAAAAAGGGAAATGTACTTTTCTCAAATTAGTTTCAAGTGAATTAAACCTAAAACTACTTTGAATGTGGGTTCAGCAGACTTCAAGCCAGGGAGAATAAGAAAGGTAGGATGTAAGATCAGAGATTTCACTTATGTACTGCAATCTAATCAAACTCTTTAATAATACAACACCTCTTATTTGCACCTTACTGATAAAAATTTTTAAATCCCCAAATTAAGGAATGGTGCCAATGGCCACATCAGTGAATATAAAGATGAGTTCTGAAAAACTGAAAATGGCTCACAAAAGATCAGACAAAGCTGAACCTTGAATGAATAAACTAAAGTAATGAAATATACTAAGTTCCCAAGAGCAGACTTCCACTTAACTGATCAAAATAAATGCTACAATAAATCTTTTCCCAAGAGAAGTATCAGAAAATAAAGTCAGGTTAAGCTTTAAAACACAGAAGACATCTTACCCCGCCAAGACCAGGGGGGCCGGGGGGGCCGGCAGGGCCGGGAGGCCCCGGAGGCCCAGGCGGACCATCTTCACCATCTCTGCCCGGGTTGCCTGGTGGACCCTGTCAGTACAAGGCAGTTAGAGTAGCATTAGAAACCTATCTGATAGGAAAAAAAAATGAGACTCCAAAAATGTATCCTTCAACTCTGCAACATGCGTGAAGGGTGGAAATTAATAGATCATGTTTGAGTTTGATTGAAACTCACTTATGACATGGGTCTCTCTTAAAATGAGCTTTGGGAACTGCCATCCGAACAGGGGAGTTTTCCTGGAGGAAAAGCTCAGCTAGTGAATATTAATTCATAATGGAGCCTGGCACTCAGATAAAGCTAGACAGGCCAGATGATTCTATGACCTTTGTACTGCATTTGTTGATTGTTAACTTCTAACTTCGAATTCAGTGTCTTGGTATGTGTGTCTAGAAGATTAATTAATAAGGTCACTTTATCACAGTCTAGAAAATTCTGTAGATTTCCTATTGTTAGCATAATTTAGGTTAAGATAATCAGTAGGACACCACCTCTAACACAATATTTGAGTGGGTTACATGTAAATCTCCATTTGAAGGCAAATATGAGATATGTGTATTTATATATTGATAAAAAATGTCTTAAGAAAGTAATGCAAGACCATGTATTTATAAATGCTCACTTTGGCAGCGCATATAATAAACATCAATGAAACATAGCAAGGAGATCTAAGAAGGGCTCAAATAAAGTGTGAGCCTGACTTATGCATGTATGCATTTAGAAAGAGAAATACATTACTGACAACTGGTCTCGCCATTATTCCCAAGCCATCGAAGATATCTTACTTCAAATGCAAACAAAGCATAGTTAAAAGAAGGACTCTTTGATGGTAGGTAGATACCTTTCTCTTATGCATGTGTTGTACAGCCCAATTAAAAACAAAGAAAGATAGACTATGCAAAGAATATGGCTGTCTGTAATAGTTTTTCTATTTAAGAGGATAATCTTGCTCCAAAAAGAATATTGATTATATATAATAATGCTCATCACCTCTTTCTGAAAGGCTTTATGTATTTAAAAGGTGGTACAATTATTGATACATAATATCCTAAAATTGTCAGTATCCTGTAGTTTCTAATATGTAGTTATTCAAATATGGGCCAACGGCCTTTAAGAATTCAAAAATGACGTACCCTTTCACCACGTGGTCCTCTATCTCCAGCAGGGCCCTACAAGGAAGGTATAAACAACACATTCATAAATGTCTAAGTAATTTCCAGTGAATTCACTAATTATTTGGAAAGTAATTAGCTGGTAAGGCTGATCTAACCACAGTATTACCAGATAGTTGACAAAAAGGCAATATACCACAGTTAAAAGTATACTGTTTTTAGCGGGCGTGGGGCTCACACCTATAATCCTAGCACTGGAGAGGCAGAGGAGGATTGCTGAGTTCGAGGCTTGCCTAGGCTACATAGTGAGCTCAGTGCCAGCCTGAACTACAAAGCGAGACGCTGTCTCAAAAAAAAAGTATACTGTTTTTATTATAATTACATGAGAATTTTTTTTACAATAGAGGACAGTAAGGTATTGTAAAATGCAGCCATTAGGCCAGTGTTATATGCAGGAGTTTTAGTAAGATGACTACTGTGGGTAAAATGATCATTCTGTTATCTCTAACAGTACATTTATATGGTGTGGTCAGAGTCCTTTAAAATAAACCCTCATTTATGACTTATAATTACAATAGTATAAGTCTCCAGAATAAAACAAGATTTTTTCTTTAGCATGTAAAACAAGTTTGTATAAGTAAGTGTAATTAGAGATGATTCAGGAAGATATAAAACTTTATCCTAAATAGCAAAGTTATTTTATCTCATGTGTACTCATGAGAGTAAAATCCTGACCAAGTGTTTTCCTTCTATAGTTTTCTGTGAATTTAGTTAAACTGCAAGTTATTTTTGATAATTTCAGATATTTATGGAGAAATATTAAATTCTTACCTTTCTTGGACTTCCCTAGAAAAGAATAAATAAAATGTTATTGCAAGGATAATTGTATATATTTTTCATTTTGGTGTCTACAGACTATAGTATATTGTCCACTTACTGCTACCTTAATTTAGTATTACATAAAATTGTATAAAGTATATTGTGCACAAAACCAAATATATGTATACTTATCTGTAAGTTCAATTCACAAGCTAAGAATTTGCTCATGATACTTTTGCAAATGATTCCAAGAGAATGACAATGTTCTCCAGCTTAGTGAAGTCTTGTGCTCCATGCTGCTGTTAAAATCCTTCCGTTCTATTTCCTGTGCGTATTTTATGAGGCTGGCCTTATTCAATGGCACCACCCATTTTGGAAAGTGGGGTCGATGCTTTCTGTGGCAGCCAGGAAATTTCTGCTTAGTATTTCTCTTCATAATTGCAAAGCCAGGTTGGTAAATACCAGTGGAGCCTCATCTTTCTTTTCCATAAAAGACATGAGTGGGAGCAAAGAAATCTAAATTTTAACTTTTTTTTCCAAAAATAAATTTTACTCACCGTTTGTAAAGCTGAAAAAGAAAGGGGAAAGTAGGAAAAAATTATTAGCATCACTTCTTTGATCAGTAAGAGTAACAAATTAATACACAAGGGTATAAAATCGAGTTACATAATTAAAAAACAAATTATACTTCTATTAAGAATATTCAAGTAACCTGGAAATTATGCAGGTCAAAAACACTGCAAGGATAAATAAGGTGATCTTTTGCAGTATTTATATGTAAATATATTTTGAATTAAATTGTTAATTATTTACCATTTGATAAGTGTTGTGAAATATTAATGTGTCTTAAGGATACTCCCATTGCTTAGCAATTAGATTGGCAATTACACAGATGAATTACTCATTATGAGACAATACCAGTAGATTGATAAAGAAATAATTTATAGTTTAGATAATTTTTGATATTCAAAAGAAATAAAACTTAGGATAGTATGTTACCTAAAGCAAACTTTTAAAATAAAATATTGAAGTTACGTAAAACTTCACTGAATTTCTCCTTTATGTCCTTTTTCAGAAAGTTTAACTTGCAGATTGGTAACTGTGAAAATGGGTTAATTTGGACATGTGAATTTTTGCTTTAAATTAGTTTGCTTAAATTAGGTAAGATCACTTTATGAACATGAATCGATTTCGTTGGAGGAAAGATTACTTTGTATAAATGGAAAGAGATTTAAAATATCAAAAGTGAATGGGGAAAAACCAAACTGAATATTCCTCCTTTTGCTAAAGTGGATAAAAAGACTGAACTCCTTTCCTAGACTATAAAATTGTACATCAGTATGGAATACAAGGGTTGCTAGGCTTGCCGCAGGATGAATCCGGCCCTGGAAATTATTCTAATGAGGTGGCCAAGAAGTGTGTCATCTGCAGTGAGGACACATGTTTCGACAGTCACAATTCAGATGGGTGGACGGCATCCGGCACTGACATTTAAGGGTGGTGGATGAGAATTAGTTTGCATCCTTATGTCCATCGCTAGGCAGCATGATCCACGACTTTGTTAGAGGAAGCCCTTCAGAGTTTGGATATTTGCCTTTGCATTCCTCAGAGGTGAGCCATTTTGAAGACTCTGGGTTTGATAATGTTTATTCCGGGCCACAGCTGCTGTTTATGGGAAGGTGAGTTGCTTTTGGTAGTCCACTACCCTAGGTCTGCTGTGCGTCTTTTCTGTAGAACTCTTCCCTACAGTCCCATCGCATCAAACACTAAGTTTGTTGATATGAATTTATTCAGTAAATGTATGTAGTAATTAGTATCAACAGTGTGTATACTAAAAGTGAATGGAGGGAAAATACACACACACACACGGACACAAGCCCACTCAGGCACCAGTAACTGTGCAACTGTAGACACCGTGGCGTGTGGGCGGAGCACGGCTTGGAGGTGCTGGGTGTGGCCAGACCTCCCATTGGATCACTAGCTTTGTCTAGAACCTAGGCAGCCACGTTCAAAATGATGTAAGTTTTGTCATAAGACCTAGAACTGGCTTTGGAGTCCGTCTAATTTCCACGTCACATTTTAGAAAAGGCCCAGAGAAATTAACGTTAAATTCACGGGGTGGGGGAGGGGCGACCCCACCCAGTCTCTGCAGCGGCCTCGGGGAAAGGGTGGCACTTCTCCGCTCGCCGTGTGGACGGTGTCTGGTTATCACTGGGGACCTGCCGAAGGGTAAACTAACGCTCAAGCGAACGTAGAGGAACGTTTGTTTAAGTGACGTTACCATGTCTATCGCCGGATAATTCCGGGACGCGATTTTAACTTTCAGAAGGTGTCCGTTCTGGACTGTCGGCTACCTGCCCAGGACGCACTGCCTAGCCCTGGGAGAGCGTCCGCCTGGAGGGGAAGGCCCCGGGCGGACAGGCCTCGCCGTCCTGAGCGGGGCTCCCCGGCCTGCGGCCCGGTCCCCTGTGCTTTCGCTTCCCCCCTCCAGAGGGCGCCTTCCCCTCGTCACGACCCGGGATCGCCGCCAGCATCCTCCAGGCCGGCCTCGCAGCGCCCAGGAGGGCAAAGTCGAGGCCGAGCCTCGGAGGGCCGGGCGACAGCACCGGGTCGTCAGGGGCCGGCAGGGCAGGCCTCAGCCTGGGCCGCGCGGGCTGGGCACGGCTGGGGACCCCGGGGGCCGGCGGCCCGGGCCCCGCGAGCCGCCCTCGCTCGGCGTCCAGCCCCGCGGCGCTTCCCTGCGGGGCGCGGGGCCCCCGCGGGCCCGGGCTGCCCTTCCCGGCCCCGCCCGCCGCGGCCCGGGCACTTACACTGGCACGTCGCGAGGCACGAGGCGGCCGCGAGCAGCAGCGCCGTCCGCGTGTGCACGAAGCTGAGCATGTCTAGCGCCGGGACATGCAGACTCCTCGTGAGGCGCGGTCGCTCGGTCGGTCCGCGGCGGGCGGCTCCTCCGCAGCGCGAGCTCCGCCTGGTGCTCGGGACCCGGCCGGCCCGGCCCTATTTATACGGCCGGGTCCCCGGCCGGGCGCGGGCGCCGCCGAAAGCGCCTGGGCCAATGGGCGGGCGCGGGCCGGGCGGGGCGCGGCTCGCAAATTGGTTCCATGCGGGGTGCGGACGTGGACACTTGCGACTTCGGGAAAGTCTGACTCGCTGGCTGCGGCCCCCGCCCCGCCCGCCCGGCCGTCGGGGCTGAGCCGAGGCCGCGGCGCCACCTGCGGGCCGAGAGGCCGCGCCCCGAGGCGGGCTGGCCCGGGCGGCCGTGGGGCGCGCGACGCCTGGACGGGGCCGGGCCGCTGCCTCAGTCTCCCCCGCCTCCCCCGGGCTTCCGGTCTCCGCTCGGCCGCCGCTCTCGCTCCGGGCCCGGCGCTCCCGGCTCAGCCCGCGGCCCCGCGGCCGCCCTCTCCCCGACCCACGGCGCCCCGCGCCCGGCTGAGGCCGGACGGTCTCCCGCGCGCGCTAGGCCAGCGGCCCTGCACAGGCCTTGGGCCCCGCCGGCCCCCACCCCGGACAAGGGATGCAGCCGTGGCCCCGGACGCGGGTGGGAGGCCAGGTCCCCGGAACCGCGTGCTGAGGTCCCCTCCGAGGCCTCCGAGGACCCCGCCGGGAAGACCGGGCACCCCTGAGGGCCGAGGCCTGCCGGCCTGGCAGGGCCCTTCTGCCTCTTGTCTGGTCACAGAGGCGCAGCTTTAGATAGCTGTGTGGGCTCCAAACAGAAGTGGGGGTCCTGGGGATCGCTTCTCTCCCCTACCTCTCCAGAGTTGTTTGGTTTTGCTGTAAAGAAGAATGTCTGTCTGTAGAAGTTAACCCCTCCACAGGTGGGAGTAAGCCAAAGGAGCTGGCTATTCTCAAACCAGTTGCTTTTTCTAAACCTAAATGAACAAGGAAAGGTTAATAGAACTGAGAGGGAATAATTAAAATCCACAAGATTAATTTTATTGTCATGAAAGGTACTGACTTGGGAGAGGAGTTTGGAAGACTTTTTAAAAAACGTAACCTGAAGTAAAAGTATCTGGCCAGTTCTGGAAGGCCCATCTACAAAAGGGAATTCACACTGAAATTTGCACCTACCTAGGCACCTCGTGTGGAGTTACAGGAGCTGAGGTTGAATTCTGTATTCTAAAAAATTCTGCCCCTTTCCCCGTGTGTTGCTGCCATAGAATTAACCAAAAACTTTTAAGAGTGGGACTACATCACTTTTATTGAGAAAGAAACGCTTCAACACTACAGTTGTTTTCCTCTGGATTAATTAGGACAGTAACTTATCTCTTGCTGCTGTGGCGAATTGCTCTTGCAGAGGATTATCGCTGTATCTGTCCTGTGCTGCTCAAAGTCAGAGATTCATTCTGAACAGAAGGGATCAGGTGCGCAACGAAGTGGACCGAGCAACGCAGCTCACCCGTGCCGCTCTGGCAGGAATCTGTAAAGTTCCCTGGGTCAAGTTAGCCAGCGCAGGGGTGTGCGGGGTCTACCCAAGATCTTCAGGGCTTAATTGTGGCTGCTAAAGAGTTGAAAATATAAGACATTTTTGAAAGTGTGATTATAATTTCTCTTCTAGCAAAAAAAAAAAAAAAGTCTTGAGTCAGTTTTTGAGAATTGAGGGAAACAGAAGCTCAAGCACACGTATGCAAGCAGAGAAGAGAAACATGTCTGCCGAGCCAGAAGAGCGACTGGGTTAAGAAGCATTCCTGGAAACTGATGCAAAGGCCTGGCGGAGCGAACGCCAGGCTCCCTCCCTGCTGATGTGGCACGGGCACCGCAGGCAGTGGGCAGCAGTTGGAGGGCGGCCCTGGGTCTGCAGGGAACGAGAGAATGGAGAAAAATGGAAGGGGAATTTTTCTTTTCTTTTCTAAGTGGGAGACAGATCCCAATTCCAGCAGTTGAGTGTGTAACTCCAATCCTCTGTCTTTGTCACTTCCGGGGAGGGAGAGAGTACACTAGGTGTTTGTCTTAAGGAGGAATCCGACCGTGCTTACCTTCAGGCCAGTTAACTATTTTACGCCTGCAGGTACAAGAAGGCTGGGGGTGTGGGGCTGAGGGACCTGGGGGAACTGACTGAAAGCCTGAACCGGACTTCTTGAGACTGTGGCGCGGACGGTGTGTGGGGGGAGAGAGGGGTTGCGTGGGGTGGTGATGGGTTCAGCGTGGAAGGCCGGAGAAGGGCACGCAGAGGCTCCTGGAGCTCCTGCCCTGCGAGGTTAGACAGCCCAGCTTCCTTCACCCAGCGCACTCTCCCCTGTGGCTTCCCGCAGCGCTCAGAGGACAGGCCGGCCCACGCCTTCGAGGACGGAGAGGGGACCGGTGGGTCTACGCGCACAGGTGCGCAAGGCAACTCGCCTGGACTGTTGTTCTACACCTAGACTTTTCCTTGACTACAGGTGTACAGCTGGCGGCTGCAGCTTCTTTTAAACGTAGATTGAGAGCGCTCAGCTCCTCTCAGTGAAAAGCAGGCGCACTACGGTTTTGTTTTCTTTCTGGTTCTAGTTAGGTTGTTTCTCGAAAAATTGCTAAGAAGCCATTTGTTGTTAATTAAGATGATAGATAAAAGGATTTGAGGACTTTGATTTGTTTGGAGATTCACTCTACATTATACCAGATAGGATACTGAGTTCTCAAAGGATAATTACAATGAATCAAGTAGCACTTAACCTTATACTAGTTGGTGGGTAGAACTGTGAAACAGGGTGGCATGGTCACTGACCCCAGGGCAAGAGTCCGCTGGAGGATAGAGAGGAGTATGAATATTTCTGATTTAAAGGGGGATTTAAGGTAGATATCTAGTCTCCACTCAGGTAATAGAGGCGAAGAGGGCTTTTTGGAGGCTGCCATATTGTTTTTTTTCAAGTCTCAAACATAAATAGGGTTTTAAAAAGAAGGGTAGTGGCTTAGGCACCATAAAATTTAGTATCCAAGGAATGGAAAGCAATTCAACCGAATGGGATTGTAGTGAGAGAAGGGGAGGAAAAAGGAAGGAGCTAGAAAAGACTGGAGGATGTTACGTTCATGTCTGGAGGTAGCTCCAATGCCTCACGTGGTCATAGGCTTTTTCAGAAGTAGCTAGATCTAGAGTCTGTGACGCTGGACTTGGTTCACAGTACAATGTAATGGAATTGGTTCATGGCGGGCATGAGTGCCACTCACCTTAAGTGGTCTAGAAAAGACGTAAGGGGCAGAAAGACACTATTAAGTTCTCTCATTGCTTTGCTACCATCTGTCCGCCATAAATTGCTTCCTTCTTCCACCCTGCTGACTGTGGACTGAAACCTGTACAATCTGACCCAAATGAACCTTTTCACCTTCAACTTTGGGTGTTGAGTATTTTGTCTCAGCAACAAGAGAAAAGTAACTAAGACAGTAGCTTTAACAGGAGCAAGATTTGAAGAGATCCCGGGACATGGTGTTTGTGTTTTGCTCTCTGCTGGGGCAGTGTTTGGATGACTGTAAGTAGGAGAAAGTATGCAATGTTGGACAAAGTATGCAGTCAAAGGATGCTCTGGGAGAGGCGATTAGGCTGCAATCTGGAGAAAGGACTAGAAGGACACAGAGAGCCAGGAAAACACGAGGCTGCGGCAGTCATTCTAGAGACAGTGTCGGTGGTTGTCAAGTTTGAGAGCTGATGAGCTTTATGCATATTTTGGAAGTAGAAGAAAGATGTTGGTGTTTAATTGTGGAACCCGAGGGTACCCGAGAACCACGTTTCAAGAGGGGATGAAAGAGCGCAGCACAAGAAGGTCAAAGCATATGTTCTTTGGGGTTATTAAGCACCAGCCAAGAGCGCGACTCTCATGGGTAATATTTCAACCTGCAGCATACAGCTTATATCTGGCCTTGATTTATGGGTAGGAAGGGAATGAGCTTATGGAGGTCACAGGAATGGACACGATCTCCTGCTCATATATGTGTACTGAAATAGGAAAATAATAAAACTTAGGATGGAACCCGGAAGAGCATCAGCATGTAGAGGATGGAGAGAGAAGGTAGAGGCATCAGGATGCCTGAGAAGGAGCGTCCGCGTCCAATGGGGGAAACCCTGACGTCTACATCACCGCAGGAAAAGAACAGGTTGTTCTGGGGCAAGGAAAGCATAATTTTATGGCTGCTGAAAACTCCTATGCTTTTCTGGATGGCAAGTAAAGGCTAAAAAGATGTACAAATTAACAACTGGAGGTGACCCGTGAGACTGGTGAGGGTAGTTCCAGTGGAATGGGATCTAGGGTGCAGGAATGGAAGAAAGTAAGGCCATAAACACACCGAGCGCAGGGTCACAGTGGGTGTAGTTCAAGGGTAATGGAATTAACATGAAAGAGAACTCCCTGAGCAGCTGCTTAATTTTAACACTAAACTAACTTCCTTCCTTCCTTCCTTCCTTCCTTCCTTCCTTCCTTCCTTCCTTCCTTCCTTCCTTCCTTCCTTCCTTCCTTCCTTTTGAGGCAGGTTCTTGCTTTGTAGTTCAGGCTGGCCCTGAACTCACTATGTAGCCCACACTAGCCTCAAACTCACAGCAATCCTCCTGCCTCTGCTTCCTGAGTGCTGGAATTATAGGCATGAGACCCCACACCCAGCATGTGTGTACTGGGGATCGAATTTGGGACCTTATGGGGTCTTGCAGGGCAGATGCCAGAATCACTTAGCTAAATCCCCTTCCCAACACTAAACTTTATTTTAAAGCCTTCCATTGACTCATTGTTCAGGTTTCTTATACTTTACCTCTCTTCATTGCTTTTCAGTACTGAAATAAGGAGCATATGAATTTACTTGGATGCTTTAAAATCTTGGTGGTGAATGATTATTTTTTCCGGGTTCCTTTAAATATATATATAGACAAAAGTCAATTTATCACATACTTTTTAAGTCTTAGCTTCATCTTCAGTGTTCTCTTTTTCAAGTTTAGAATTATGAACTTGACAGCTACATTTTCCTACTTCCCTATGACTTTGCATGTTCTTCTTCTCAGAAATATGGAAATATTTGTTTTGTGGCATCATGCTATTGACTACTCCAACCCCTGTAACAGACAGCTGTTTGGGGATGCACAAATCTCACTCTGTTAAGTGACCATTATCTTTGAGATGCTAGTTGGATCGACTCGGCTCGTTCTCAATCCATCCTTACATCGGGCTCCAGAACCCGATGTGCTCAAAAAATCCACTTCGGCTTGTTAGAGTTTTGTTGTTTTGGCTTTCAGTCTTGTAGTTTTTCATTCTTTTCAAGCAACTGAGAAAAATACTTTTACCCCAGTTTCAGGAAAGAATGTAGGTGTTGGTAATTGACTGTCTCATAAAGGTGAATTAGAATACCTGTACTTTGAATCATACATTATAGTTTGAAAAAGAATTGCTGGGATTTAATTCTATGTGACACCATGTTCAGAGTTAATATAATTTGTATTTCATTTAAAAATAATTGGCAAATTAAGTTAATGATATTGCCAATGAACTCCTTAAAGTTCAAGATTTTTCTTTGACCTTTGTAAGTCTCTACTTGTATGGATAATCTTCCAATTAATTAAGGTGATATATTATAGTGTGCTAAGTACTGTGGTAGGAATTTTACACACATTGTATTGAACCACTAACAATCATTATCTAAATCTTGGTGAATATTTTTTAAAAATAATTTTCAAGTTTATTGGAAAAAAGCCGGAAGCTCAGAGATGTGAAGTGACTTTGTAAGACTTTCTAGATACTCCAGAATAGGCAAAGTTCCCCTGTTGTACGTCTATAAAATGTTTTAACAGGCCGGAGATTTAGGTCAGTGGTTCCGGCGCCTGCCTCGCAAGTGCAAGGTCCTGAGTTCGATCCCGGAAACCACATACAATGCTGGGCGTGGTGACTCACGCCCACCAACAATCAATCAGCAATCAGCACCACATACCACAGTGCCGGGCGTGGTGGCTCACGCCTGTCATCCCAGCACTCGGGAGGCAGAGGCAGGAGGATTGCTGAGTTCGAGGCTTGCCTGGGCTACATAGTGGGCTCAGGGCCAGCCTGAACTACAAAGCGAGACCCTGTCTCAAAAAACAAAACAAAACAACAACAAAAACAATGCTTGAACTCATAATAGCCAATTTCTATCAGTAGTTCACTTGATACATTTATTAAAGTGGTTAATATTTCATTGACTGTCTTATACATTCTGAAGTTCTCAACAGGAATTTTTAGTTTTTCTTGATCACTTCAAAGGGAGAGTTCATTTTTAAGGCTCTGAATGTTGTTTTTGCCCAATTACCAAAAAGTGGCATGGAGACTGTAGTAAATAGATGAATAAGTCTGTTATAACAACATGTAGATAAAATGTTTAAAATATAATCGGGGTCTATTTCTGGAAGAAGTAATGGGTTGACAGTAAACAATGCATCTCTCTTCCCTCACCTGATCCTATGAATTACCAAGGGCTTTATACTCCAGAGCCCCAGAGTGATAAATTCAAGGCACTGTAACAAGTTCACTGGTCCAGAGAGGAACTGAGGCCCATCTCTTCTAGTCCGAGCATGTCTAGTTTTCCTTTCTAGTTTTCAGTCTTCCTTTTTATTAGTGTGTGCTTGTAACACCTAATCATCCTGGAAAATCAGCAAATACACATAACAAATCTTGATCCCTTCTGCTTCCCCTCCCCCACCTCCTCTCTCCCCCAGAACCCACAGATCCTCTTCCCAGCTGTCGTGCATAGGAAGTTACTGTACACAGCACACATAGCGGCACTCCCCTAGGGTGGTACACTATCCAAAAAACTTTAAATAGAGTTGGGATCAAGAAAAAACAGATGAAAATGTTACAAGTATTATAAGTAAAGAAAAATTAATAGCCACTTAGAATATTCAGGCAGACATTCCTGGAAGGAAGGAAGGGAGGAAGGGAGGGAGGGAGGGAGGATGGAAGGAAGAAAGGGAGGAAGGAAGGAAGGGAGGGAGGGAGGGAGTGAGGAAGGGAGGAAGGAAGAAAGGGAGGGA
>PVIC010008622.1:0-47809 GCA_004025085.1 Thryonomys swinderianus
CACATAAAATGTTGCACTCAGCCGCTTTTCTTAGATTTGTCCATAGTTATCAGGGCTTACAACCAACCAAGATTTTTTCTTTCAGAAGCAAACAGAAAATAACTGGTTTACAAAACACAGTGGAATATTGTTTACAGGTATACATTTTAAAAAGGAACTATCAAGCCATGAAAGTACATGGAGAAAGCTTAAATGTAATTTATAAAGTGATGGAAGTTAATATTAAAAGACATACAACTTCCTTCCAGCATCATGACAAGCTGTAAAAGGCCAAAGCAGTGAGATAGCAAAAGGGTGGTGGTTGCTGAGAAGAGACAAATAAACAAAATTCAGAAGATCTTTAGGGAAATAAAATTATCTGATATTGTAATTGTGAAGAAACTTGTCAAATGCCATCAAATGGACAACACCCAGAGTAAAAGGTAATTTAAGCTCCAGTTTGTGGGTGATATATTTATTAGCATTCTGTACTGGAAATTTTGGGTTCAGAAGCCAGAATATGAAGGATAAGAGCAATCAAAGACTCAGCACCGATCTGCTATGGAAGGCCTGAGAACTCCCTAAAGAACTGGTGGCATGAGCCCATGCTCAGAGGCTGAGGAAGTTAACTTACTTCTTCGTCTTTTCGTATCTAAACTACAAGACATTAGGACGCTACCACTCATAATCAAGGTCGCCCTTGTCCCTCAGTCTGGTGGCCTATTTGCTACTCAGCTATGGAAACACCCCCATGGGGGTCCCTTAAAAGTGTGCCAACCAATCAGCTGGAGATCTCTCAGTCCAGTCTAGTTAACAGTCATGATTAATTATCACAGGAAATAAGATTGTGTCGAAGTTGGTTCATTAACTACAAAAAAGCAAAAACAAATACAAAGTGCCACTTGTCAAAGGGTGTGGACAGAAGAAAAGGGTGTACTTGTACGGTAGAAAAGAATGGTAACACTGTGCTCTGTGATCAGTTGTCCTGTAAGCATAAAACTACTTTACAAAAATGTCTATTTAAATGGGAAAAAATTTGCACTCTATAGAGACTTTTTCTAGTTTTCAAATAATAAAAAGTGATATAGTGGTTTTTATGTTTGCTCATGTGCAGTACCATACAGATAAAGGTCACTTCAGGTAGAGTTCATAAAATTGAACAGATAAAAACATATTTCACCACAGTCTTCATGTAGATGATAATTCTAGTGATTTTTAAGTCATATGAATTCAATAATCTTCATATGTGTGATAATTTCAGTTTTGTTTTATACATAAATATGTATGTTTAAATTAATCCCGTATCATAAGAACCGTCTGCAGTACTATTTTTTTTTTACAATATATTGCATCACAAAGAAAAGTGTCAAACAGTCTGAAAATATAACTGGGCATTTATAAATAATAATTAACATTTTTGAATTAGAAAAAAATCTGCACAGTAAATGTTCTCCAAGTACATGTTGTTTACACTAATAAATACTTCTGTATTTAAAAAATTCTGTCTAAAATGTGATATCACTTACTAATATAAAACGATGAGTTCCCTATTAAAACTAAACAAATGTTTAGTATTTATTTTAATACATGTTATTTATTTTAATACATGCTGTTATTTATTTTAATACATGCTGTACTTGAATGTGAAAGGAAAATAGGTACAAAAACAAGTCATGTATTTTCTGTGCTTTCACATAGCCAATGTATATTCATGGCTATTAGAAGATCTCTCATGAGAGCCACTGGTATAAAAGTCACACAGTCTTCCAATTCTGGACCTGTTATTTCTACTAGTTGTCTGATATAAAGCAAATTTCCTAACTGTCTTATATATAAAATTAAAAGTGATAAGTATACCTAAAAGTATACATAATATCTGCCACTATCTAGGAATTCTTTTTGTTGTCTCATAATTCATTTTTTTTTTTTTACTTTGGATGGCTAAGAACATGGTCTAAAATGTATCAAAGTAAAAATTAATGAACAAATATATATGAAGCATCAGTTTAATTGAATTACTCTAATTCTTTAAGAATGAGGACACTCTGGAATCTAATATTTGCTTCTTTCTTTGCCTGTATGTTTCTGTACTGACTTATGAAAGTATGAATCATATAAAGATAGTAACAGTAGCAACAAGAGCTTACATTTCTCTGTATGCTCACAAAACCAAGGATATTTATTAACATACCCAACATACATTCACTAGTGGAGATTTCATTGTTGATATCTATGTACATTTAAAATTGAACAGGTTCAACTTGGTAAGAAGCTAGTTATTGTTGTGTACAACAACTTCAAGACTTCCATAAAACCAAATACAATGAAAGTACGTTTTTATACCTACATATTTCACAAAAGATAATTGATTTAAAATACCTTACCCACTTTTGGATAATCAATTTACTCAACAATAAAAACTTGAAGAGATACCAAGAGGCAAATAATTGCCTCAAGAAAGTAAGGTCTTCCTGCTTTTCATTTTAAATGGTGAAATAAAAGCACTCCATTTAATAAGTACGCAAACTGAAATAATTTAAATTTGAAAATACAAGAACATGTGTGTGCATCTGCCATTTGTTGTTTTGACTTGTTTCCTTTCTTCATTCACTAATCCACTGAAAGACATTCACTAACAGAAGCGTATTTGTCTATTTGATTATGCTTTCCGAGCAGCTACAGGAGGACTTTACATCTGTAATCTCTTCTGTTATATATACATGAAAATGGACACACATGCAGAAATGTAAATTCACCTTCAAAAATTAAATGTATCTGTAAGACACAGAATGATGATTATTTCCATAAAATGCATGGTTGTTAAAGAAAATAATCATGATACCTATTAAATGAAAGCAATGATCCAAAGATAAACAATTCATATATATCTATATCATTGCTAAAGTAGCAACTTGGGGGAGTAGCAAATATCACCAGTGCATAATGCATGGAACTGAAAAGACTAAAAGCAATCCTGTATTTTGTAATCATTTGTCTATGGCACTCCAGTAAGGAGTGCCATAATCATTTCTTGATTTGGCTGCCAGTTATAAGACCCCTTCTCTTCATTAAGATTTGCAATTTTATTTTGTAGTACAGGAAAAGTTTACCCTCTTCTAATATTCTACCTTCACAAAATATTCTACATGTAAAGAAATAGGAAGGAGTCTTTATGTCTACCTCCTGGCAATTTCCCACTTTCTGGCAAACTTAGTCTTTCCTGTGCACACAGGACTTGCATATACTTGCATAACTCTCTTCATACAGAAAGCCATCCCTCATGACAATTCTGTTCCCATTCTGATATTGTTGGGAGCATTGTTGGGTTTTATGCGGATATTTATTTGAATTTTTTACAGGAACTAGAAAACAATTGTTTATTCCCCCAAAATAGGTATTACTCTTCTCTTTTATTATTAATTTAAATTTATTGCTACTTTCTAAGTATACAGTATCATGAATTTTATCACTGGAATCTTGTACCTGTACATGACATATCTTGCCCCCCCCATTTTTTTGCTTCCCCAACATTTCCACTAACATACTTTTCAAGGCCTTGTGTTCCGTCCTTAGTACCATCATAAATTTTAAATATATTGATACTATCTCATTGTTTGTTGACCAAAACAATTTGATTGTATTAATAAGATCCCATGACACAGCATATAAATTTAGCATTTTAGATATATATTAGAGTATGCAGGATATTGTACTTATCAACTGATCATTATCAACAGAGAGATTAGTTTTGCACACATATAGAAGGTTATTATAGGAAAAATGAAAATCGCTACCGTAAATGCTATATTTAATGATCGGGGTACTCAAGTGGCCTTTTTCAGTCTTCAGTCACAGCAGAAGCCTTTTGGATGAATTTGGCCACAGCATCTAGGCAACTAGGCTCTTTAAAGCAACTTAAATATTTCATTTTTTTAAACACTAGAATAGTGGGAAAGGCTTTCTCTCTGCCTTTACATGAGATCAATCCAAACAGGTGAACATTCCTGATAATAAAAATGTCTCCAGCAATATTGCTATTCCCATCCTATTATAAGGTAGAAACTGAAAATAAGAATAAATTTATGATATTTAATTTAATGTAGTTTGAGAAGATGTGATTTGTTTAGTAAAAATTAAAACAGACTATGTCTAACAGACATAGAATTAAAATATTTTGATTAGTATGATTAGGCTTTCATGCTGCTATATTTAAACATTTCATTTTGAACACAAATCATAACATTAACTGTTGTACCATGGGCAGAATGTAAGTTCTCTACAAACAAATTAAAAACAGAAAATACTTAAAAGCCTTTCTAGCTAAGTATGGAGGTGCACAGCTGTAATCTTAGCACTCAGGATGCCGAGGCAGAAGGATTACTGAGTTTGAGGCTAGCCTGGGCTACACAATGAGACTCTATCTCAAAAAAATAAAGGGGAAAAAAAAAAGCCTTCTGTGATCAGGTCATCTGAATGAGGCTTAGAATGCTGAAGTAGATTTTGGGGTTAACAAACTAGAACAGCCCATATTTACATCAAGAGATGAATGGATAATGAAAATCTGCTATTCACCCATAGTGGAGCATGCTCTATTCTGTGAAAAAAATCTGCTCTACCATAAATAAGGATAAACTTGAATCGTCTGTAGGACAATGGCCACAAGCTGAGACCATAGCGTTAAGTAAAGTAAGTCAGACATGCAGGTTTGAACATCGTATGGTTTCTTTCATTTGAGAAACCGAAGGTATAAATGAGGAAGCCAACTAGTTACAGAAAGAGATCAAGTTAGTTAACAATCAAAGAATATAACAAAAATTCTTCTGTAGGTAGTAGTAGGGACCAGTAAGACAGGAAGTACATATGACATTATCAAGTTCTGAAATCCTCACAGATTAAAAAAAAAACTGTGGCAAAGTTGAGTGTGAGCCACTTAAATGCTCAACCACTAGTAGGGAAACAAATGACACAAGAAAGACTCCATCTTGAGTAAAATATTTAGGTCTTTAAAATATGCTGTTTAGAAAACATGCTATCTTAAAATTGTATGGAGCATTTTTGTTATAATATTTGTTTGAAGATTCCTACCAGCCTTTCTTCATTGGGTATATATTAATTTGAATCATTTACTTACCTGGTTTCACAAACAACTTTATTCCTCTGGATTATGAGCTGGAAAGTGAACATTTTACTTCAGGCAACTAATAAGGAGGATTAAAAATAAATTGGCCTATCCAGGGAGAAGACTGTTCTGGTAGCATGTTCATGTATGCTCTCATGGATCCGTTCCAAAGGTCCTCCAGGTATGGAAAGTTCCTTAATCTTTTCAATACCCTTATGGACTTGATTGGAATAAAAACAAAATATTGGCAGAGTCACCAATGAAAGAAGTGCAGTAACATATCTTCTCCTTGTGTTACTTTTCCCTTAGGAAGGAAAGTTTGAAAAACACTCTTTAGAGAATGTAGGCTTCACTAATATGTGAAAACTCTTACAGTAGATAAATGTAGAACATAACACAGCATATGCTAATATATCATACCCTTTGCAATTTTCTCTTAAAAATCCATCTTTGTCCTTCAAAACTTTTGCTGTGAATGAATAAATTTAGATTTTGCATAAACCTTAATATGTAATTCTTGCTTGCTTTGTGGTTAATATAGGCAATTATTTGAAAGAGAAACAACAGTACAATTTCAGAGTACAATTACAGCCGGGCGTGGTGGCTCACGTCTGTCATCCCAGCACTCGGGAGGCAGAGACAGGAGGATTGCTGCGTTTGAGGCTTGCCTGGGTTACATAGTGAGCTCAGGGCCAGCCTGAACTACAAAGTGAGACCCTGTCTCAAAAAAAAAAAAATCAGAGTACAATTACAATTAATCTTCGTATTATGGAAAAAGGCACTGACCATGTTTATCATCAGGAAGAATTCTGATTTAAAATGAAAGAATGTATGGTGTATTAATTGTATAGAAATATAACAGTTAAAAAAAGAAATATAACAAAGGACAAAATCTTCAATATATTCAGAAACAAACAGAACATTTGTAAACCAATTCTAGAAAGCATTTCCTTCAGACAACATATTATTTCTCAAAAATATACATAACTAAGTGAAGTTCAAAATACAGACCTGGATCACCTTGACTAATTTCATTTTCCTTTGTGAAAAGCTGCTATGTTACTTTTATAATTAAAATGAAGAAGAGTGATTCACTTTCATTTGTATGGCATTGGAAAATAATTTCCTTGAAAGAGAAACTGCTACTCAGAGTTGAAATTTGGCTCTGTGTCAGTCATACCCAGAAATCAAAGAGCCTTTTTGCACATAGTGAATAAAACATTTCTGAACGTACCACAAACAGAAAACTCCGTGTGTGTGTGTGTGAGTGTGGGTGTGCCTGTGTTTCCAACGTATGTGTAGTATGTGAGTTAGTCATGCTTTGACTTAAAGGATACACTAATTGAAGAAAGTACATTTGAATATATAGTTTTCATTTTAGTTTTATTGTAGTGAACAGTATTTTTAATTTCCATGAAAGGCACCCAAGAATAATTACTTTTATGAACCACAAATATACAAAACTGTACAGAATAAATAGTTCATAGAAATCTAGCTGTACCTTCTTGTAAAATAAAGCTACACTTCCCCTCTCTTGAGGGAACTTAAACCACTTACCTTTAGAAGTGCCTTTTGCTACTAATTTATGGCATCTATCAGTATATATCAATAAAAATAAAAAAACATATTTTACTGTCTTTTTTATACCTTTGAATCACTTGCCACAAGAAACATTAGCACATATTTCTATCATGGTCATGAGCTTCACAAAGGATTAATACTAGGAAAGGAAGCAAACATAATAGATGCTCTCATTGTATTTACAGTTGAATCTCAGTAGCATTTAAAAAATATTCTATGAAGAATTAAACTTTGAGCACGTGATACACCTTAGTCACAGCAGCACTGACATCAAGAACACTCACACAAAATGTGTAGAAAAACCACCATGTTTGCTCAAATACTCCACCTGAGCTATTCATTGTCTCTATTTTGAATTCAGAAGCATGGGTGTGGCTTGTATTTAATCCTCAATTGTTCAAAATTTTGGTGTTCTGAGGCCCATAAACCTCCAACCTTTCCATTTATTTTTCACTGTTACTATTTAGAATGTTCACGGTCCAGTTCTTTTTTCATTAATTGGAAAAAAATTGAGTGTTTCTGACAATGGACAGATTTGAAGTATATACCAGTGGTAAATAACATATCCCTTACATATTGTAAAGCACATTTTTAAAAAATGTTGAAATCCAGTTTTACTCATTTCAAGGGTAAAATCATTCACTGAAAAAGGTTTGTTTAAATGTTCCATCCTTTTAGGTGTTCAAGAGGACTTCACGAAGCACTTTTAAGCACATGGTGGGATATCAGTTTATTCCTTGTATGAATCACATGCAAGGCTTTCTTTTATTTGGAACAAATTAAATGGCCTGAAGATAACGCCATGGCTTCTCCCAGTGATCCCTGAGTTTCTTTTCCTTCTTCTTTTTTTCCCCATAGGATTACTGCTGTGCTTAAGTTCTAACTGATGACAAAAATCATTGAAAGGCACTTATTTCTAAGATTTGGACCTAGGATAGAACCTCAGCGATTCCGTGACAGCCCTCAGAACCTCCTTCTATGTTTGTTGTTCTAGGACTTCTAAATAGTCGGGTTCAGCATGTAAATTGGCTTTGAGTTCAAAATACTCGTTCTTAGTCTGTTCCACCAACACCTTCCTTGGGCGAGAGTACATCAAGGTTTCCATTAACTTCAGTTCTTCATGGGCTCCAGGATAACGCACCTCCATATCTGGCTGAAGCTGCGCCATATTTTTTCTCAGGTATTCTGTGATTCCCAGTTGCTGAAGTTCTCTTTCTTTTTCTAAAATGTTCCTATATAGTGAACTGGCATCGTGGAAGGATAAAAATTCTCTCGACGGATCTGCGGTTTTGTACTTCATACTGGACCCTGTCAGTGGTGAATGATTTTCTCGCTCTAAAAGACTTCTTTGGAGATGCTTGGCACCACTTCCTTCTTTCTCATTCCCTTCTTCTTCCTCTTCCAAATGCTTTGGACCAAAAGATGGGCTTCTGTAAACATGAACCATGGGACTCACCATGTGCTGTTCGTAAAGGGAGGCAGAGGGTCTTTCGGTTGTGTGATGGGTTGTTTTATGGCCATACATGCTGTACTGCAGGTGCACAGGGCTGTTCTCCCTCATCTGCTCATCTGACTGTTTCTTTTTGCATCTTCTCCTACGGTGCAGAACAAGAACCACTATTCCCGCAGCACAGAACACAATAGTTATGAACACAATCAGAAGTCCTAGTATTAGAACAGAGAGCGGTACTGCATCCGTGAGAGATCTTAAAATTGTACCGGCTGTATCTGTTGTCGCGGCAGGAGTAGTGACCATCATGTAACCGCTCTGAGTTGGCACGGATGGATTATTTACCAACCCTGGGCAAAGAAATTCACTGTTGAGAGCTTTTAATTCCTTCTTGTCGAGATGTCCTGGGGAACTGCAGAGAATATCGTCTGTCACTATATTCTTGCTTAGTTTTTGTATCCATTGCTGCAATCCCACCAGGTCACAGGAACAGTCCCAGGGGTTATCTTCAAGGTCAATCTGGGTCAGTAAATCAAGGTCATCCAGTATGTTACTTACAGGCAGATGGGTGAACTGGTTCGTTTTAAGATTCACTCTAGTTAAAGGAACTCCCAGAAAGATATGCGGTGGTAAGACTTGAAGCAAGTTGTTGTTTAAATAAAGGACTTTAAGTTTAGGCATCGGGTTAAAAGTTCCAGGTAGTATTTCCTTGACCGCGTTGTATTCAAGATACAAGTACTCAAGACTGTCGAGTCCAAGGAACATGCCTCTGTTTAATTTCGTCAAATGGTTACCATTTAGATAGAGCTTTTGTAATTTTGTTAGATTCATAAACGATCCTTCTTCAAGAACTTCAATACGATTGTTCCCCAGGTGAAGCATCTCCAAGGTGAAATATTCCACGAGGTCAGATTTCATTAGTGTATGGATTATATTTCCCGCTAAAATAAGCTTTCTAGGATTTTGTGGAGGAGGTTTTAGGTCAGATAAGGTTTCAATATTGCGCTCTTGACAGTGTATTAGAAGTCCTGATGGGGACAGGACTTTGCAGTTGCAAGGAACAGGACAGTAAGGTGCTGGAAGTTGAGTGGATGGCTTTGTCAAATAAGGTATTAAGCCTGGTGCCTTGGTAGGTGGGTTTAAAATGGGTATGGTCTTAGCTGACATGTGACTATCACTTACTGAAGATGTCGCGGCCAGATGCAATGAACCCGAAGGATCCTCATGCTCTTCATACACTGGTGGAGTAGGACAAATAGATTCTTTTTTCAGTCGACTTAATATGCTCCCTTTCAAAAATGGAGGGCTATTGCAGACAACATCGCCAATTATGGATTGTGGAGGCATGTTCTCCAGCCAAATTTTCAACTGCAGCAAGTCACAGTTGCAAGCCCACTTATTGTCCTCCAACTGGAGATCCAATATTCGGCCAATATGTTCCAGAAATCCAACATAAGGCAGCGTTTGCAACTGATTTCCACGAAGATCTAGATGGGTTAAAGGAACAAACCTAAATATGTTTGGAGGAAGAGTCTCGATAGCATTATCATTTAAAATTAACACTTTAAGTCTGTTGAGCTTACTAAAGGCACTTGGTTCAATCACAGTAATGAAATTGTTGTCAGCTTGCAGAAATTCAAGGTTATCCAGTCCGTGGAAGGTATCCTCTTTCAGAATTTCTAAAGAATTGTGATTGATATGTAGCTGTTTAAGGAGGCCAAGGCCATTAAATGCACCAGTCTCAATATCTGCAATATTGTTAAATCCAAGGTGTATTGAGATAGCATTGGTAAGCCCAGAAAAGTCATTCATGTGAAGCATTGTCAAGCTGTTATTTAATAAACTCAGGTGGAAAGGTCGTGATGGTGGTATGCTTATTTGTGACAAAGTCTTGATGCCTTTTTCTTCACAGTTTATTATCATTGTGCCATCTTTTTCCTCACAGTTGCAAAGATTGTCACATGAGCCCCTGACCGAGGGTCCTGGCGACTGGGATTGGGTGGATATACAGGCAAGGAGAGATGAGTAAAAGAGACGGATCCACAGCTTCATGTTGGCATGTGAGGAAATCCGGTTCTGTAAAATGCAATCCAATAACAAGGGTTTTTAATTACATTTGCAAAACTGTAAGTTTTCCTTTACAAACAAAGTATTGTCTGCAGTGAAAACATCAATACCTTACTACATCAAACTTTGTTTGATTTTCTCTTAAAAAGCAGACAATTCTATTATGGAATACTTTTAACCTGTGTCATGGTGTATATAAAATTTTAGGACAAAGAGAATTAAAATATTATGCCATTTTTTCATATATGCCAGATAACCTGAACTGTAATAAATAACAGAGATTTCTATGGCTAAATGGACCACCAGTACTTTAATGGAATGAGAAATTGTATATTTGAAAACATCTTGATTTTTGTTGTTGTTGTTGTTTTTTACTTCAAACTTAATGAATTTAAACATGGAGAATTGTAGCATAAGACAAATATGGAAGTATTACCCAAAAGCATTGAAAACTATAGGCAATATAAAAATGATAAGATGAAAGAATGTATGTATGTGTATGGACATGCATGTTTGTATGTAGTATTTCCTTTATTCATAAATGTATGTCTGCTTTAATTCATTTTGACTTTAACAAATGTACGTATTAGTCTATTTGAAAAACCTTGAAAGAATATGTCCTCAAATATGTAATAAAATAAAGCATTATAAGAAGATCCCTAGTTTGAACATCTTGGCTGAGGCAGTTTGTAACAAGCATTATTCTATCAAGTAGATTGTCTTACATACGCCAGTAAGATTTCACAGATGTCACACTTTATTTTGAATTTGTAGATGTAAGATAATTCCTGCTACTTTTTAATTCTTTCATGGATAATGTTAGAATCAGTAAACATTAATAAGCAAACCCAATCTATCCTTATTTCAGGCCATGTAAAACAAGAAAAAGTGCTTCCTATAAACTTAAAGCAAATGACTTCCTAATGAAGCCTTGAAACAGGCTGTAGGGCACTGAATGTCATCAGCTAATTAAACAGTTGTCATCATTATCAGGGTTAAAATCTCAAACAACTCTGACACAAACTGCATTATTTTAATGTATTTTAGGACATGTCTAAATCAGTTCAAAAATGTCAATTCAGGGTAACAAACTCACATTTTCCAACTCCTTCAAATTTAAGACATGTACATGAGACAGCAGTCCCTTAAGAGATTCTAACTTTGAAATGACAGCAATGGATGATAACAATATTGAACCCTAATAGTATCTCCTATTTTCCTCCATAAAACTCTATGATATTAATTTACATAACCCAAATGAAAAGATAAATACCACAGCTTATAAATCTTGAACATTTAAAACTCATAAATTCCTTCATTTCTCTGGATGAAATGTGAATGTGAACTTATAAGTAAAATTTACGAACAGATAAAATATCCCAGAATCTCATCAATCATATATAAAGCAAACTTTAACTGCCCCAGATACACTGATGTGCTGCAAACATGCACAGTCTGAAGTTTCTAGAAGGCGAACTGCAACTAAGGGAACAAAATGACTTAGAGATTTTCTGTATCCAGGAAAAGTTAGTAGACTAGCTCTGCCTGGGGAAATAGTCTGATTTAAAGCTCTGAGTGCTGTGCTTAGAATAAAGGAGGGTGCAGTGGAGTCTTCAACTTAGGCATTGGCTTCCCCAACATTGTAAGTACTTCTTCATAAATTACCAACATGGAAAATGATTTCTTTCATCAAGTACCACATCTTGAGAAAATTGCAAATATTTTCCGGCTGATTACATTTCTTAAAAAAAAAAAAATCTTACATGGCTTTCAAGCTCTTCAAAATGTGCTAAAGAACATGTTTTAATCTTTGTTTTTACAAATGCATGCAAACTTAAGAAGTTCTATATTAGCTACAGTTGATTTAATGCTATGGAGAACAGAACTTTCTGTTTAGATATTGCTCAAAATATACATTTATAAGTCAGAAAATAATAAAAAGCATGCAAAATACAAACAGTTGTCTGACATTCTCCTGATGTTTAAAACTTAACAATGCCATTTGATGTGACATTTTCTCCAAGAGTAACATGTTTAGCATCCAATAATAAGCTGCATGTTGCAAAAGAAGTCATAGCAAATTATTATATTTATTCTCCACAACCAGCTGTTGGACTACATGTCTGCTTCTCTGAGAAAACAGGCGTCTGCTACAGCAAGAGTTTGGCCAAAAGTGAAATTGATTCTCTTTTAAGCAAAGCTATTTCATTTCTATACAAGGAGAATACATATAAATTGAAGCACTTCATGCTACTGTAAAAAATCAGAGTAAGAAAAGCTTAGCAACATTCCTCTTACCTGTGAATCAGACTCTTCCCGATGCTATCTGCGCACTGCACAGCTGCAAGAGGTGTTCAAAGTAATTCCATTTCTTTGCTAAAAAGGAAGCACCAACCACCACGTACTTTCTTCTCCAATACCATTTTTTGGCAAGTCCCACAGCTTCAGAAAGTTAAAAATCTCTCTTCAGAGACAAAAAGCTAAGCGGTTCATTGGAAATATTGCCAGCAGAGCACACAGCAGAGCATCCTGAAGCACTTGTCCTTTTGTTCCCCCATTAAAATTCACAGCATACTTCGGAGCTACGCTGACTTTCTTGCATATAGTTAACCATTTGCAAGCTGCTGAGCACTGGAAATAAACAAAATGTTTCTCGGCGCTGGCACTGATCTCTCTTGCTTTCGTATGTTGTAGATCCAAACTGCAGCAATGTTCTCCTTCCTCCCTTTCTAGTCTTTCTTGTTAGCTCAGTTTGTTATTAGTCAGATTGCCAAGGGCTGGGAGGGAGGCGTAAATAAAGAGACTTCTTGGCTTTTGACTCAGCCTTTAAGCCCTTCCCAACCACAGTGCTTTTATGCGCCAGTGTCATGTAACACAAGAGACAGCTCCACCTTGGGACTGCTCAACTCCTCCCCTTTCTGCACATGGTCTTTCCACTGTCTTTATACCAAATACACAGCAAAACAATTTTGATGGAGTTTATTCTATTCCTTTTTATATTTTTAACAACATATCTTGTTATTTTAGGAGTCTAAAAATAATGTGTCGAGTTCTCATCTAACACAGTACAGCACTGTGCACACATATGCAGAAGACAAGCAAGCCGCATGAAGAATAGTTGCTTTCTGTCTTTTATTTTAAAAAGCAACAACTTCTGCTTAGAGTTGAAATGCACACAGATTAAATTTTAAGGCATTAATACAAAGGGCTTCCCTGCAAGATAAAAATTTTTGTACTCATCATTTAAAATTTTAAAAACCTTGTGCAAGGTTTTCACTTTGATTTCACTATTTCAGTATAGCTAACGTCAAATAATGAAATCAAGAATGGAGTCCTCTTTCAGTTATTTTAAGCTAATATTTATTTAGAATAGAACAATATTATCTAAATGTATGTAAAAACGTTTTACATAATGATTTTCATTTCTCTAAAGGCACGTGTCTCTCTGAAAAACATGAAACTATATCTTCAAAGATTACACAATGAGTTAAAAGTACATAGAAATTATTAGTGTCCTAATTTTCAGGACACTACTTGAGAGATTTGGTTTATTTTGTTAGAAAGGAACATTTTAAATGTTACTTGTTTCTTCAGCTACTAAAAGTTTATCATTCAACTAGTATTCTCAGAAACCTTATTTTTCAATATCCTTCTTTTTTTTTTTTTCTTTTTGGAGACAGGGTCTCGCTTTGTAGTTCAGGCTGGCCCTGAGCTCACTATGTTGCCCAGGCAAGCCGCCGTGAACTCAGCAATCCTCCTGTCTCTGCCTCCCAAGTGCTGGGATTCAATATCCTTCTTTAAAGATGCTATTCTTTTGCACATTCCAAGTACCTGAATATTTTTATATCCAAGCTGAATACACTAGATGCTACCACTTGTTTCTTTAGAAACATTCTGTTTAGGCTCATTGTTGCATCTAGATTCCAGGACCCTTTTTTTTTTTTTTTTTTTGAGAAAGGGTCTCGCTTTGTAGTTCAGGCTGGCCCTGAGCTCACTATGTAGCCCAGGCAAGCCTCGAACTCAGCAACTCTCCTGTCTCTGCCTCCCGAGTGCTGGGATTACAGGCCTGAGCCACCACACCCAGCACTGTGGTATGTGGTATTGATTGTTGGTGGGCGTGAGTCTCCACGCCCAGCATTATATGTGGTTACTGGGGATCAAACTCAGGACCTTGTGCTTGCGAGGCAGGCGCCAGAACCACTGAGGTAACCCTCCGGCCCCCAGGACCCATCTTTACAACTTTCATTCTCACTTCAAAACAAATTCTTTTTATTTTAAAGGTCATTTGATTATGTTCACCAAAATGGAAGAATGTTAAATCCAAGTATTATTTAAAGATAACTTGAAGATATGTACGCCTAATTGTATAATTTGTAGTCTTAGTGTAGACAATTTGCTTTAAAAGATAAGGGTTCATGATAGTTTTAATTCAATGTTCTCATTTTCTTTTTTCTCTAGTCACTGCATCTCTCATTTGTTCTAATGACATTTTGTAGTTTACGATGGAATAGAAAAACAGAGGTGTGAAAACAGAATTGTTTTTAAATGAGTAAAAGGAATTAGACTGAAAATGAACAGAGATAATTTTAGAGAAGATAATTTTAGTGAACATAATGATTTAAGTAAATAGCTACAAACCAGAATACTAATCAATGGAGAAAAAAGGAAGAGGAGTAATTTTTCTAAGAATTTTATGATCATGGTTCTTCTGATGTAATTATTTTAGGTTTTATAAGCATCATCAGAAGAAAATACTATGAAAGTATAATATGTAGCAAAAATGTTATTCAAAACTATCTGTGGATAAACCCAAGTAAATTATCTACAGATCATATTTTTTTCCAACTTTAATATGTATTTTATATAACATAAGCACAAATTTGAAGTATTTTCTATTGAGTTCCTTATTTATAAATCACCTCTTCTTATTTTAATGGATGAATTGCCTAAGCATAAAGGAGAAGAAAAGTGACAAGTTTTTTTTTTTTTTTCCCCTCACATTTTCTGTAATTTTTCAGTGAAAATAGAGATATGAAGGGAAAAAGTACCTGGGTATGATGGCATGCATCACTAACTCTAACTCCATGGGAGGCTGAGGCAGGAGTATTGAAAGTTCTAGTTGAGGTTGGACAATTCAGTGATTTAGCAAGACCTTGTCTTAAATAAATGAATAAAATAAAGTAAAATAAAATAAGGCTAGGTAGGTAGCTCAGTCGTACTTTCTTGGTTCAATTCCTAGTACAACAACAAGAAGTAGTGAATGAGGATAAGCCTTTATCTTTTAACTCATAATATGGATAATTAGTATTTATAGCTAAACTTGGTTATAATTTTGTTCTAGCGCATTCAAAATTATTATCGATAATACTATCATTCTCTTGGTTTTATTAACTGGAGCCCCTCAGCTATTATGCAATGCTGCCTTGATACTTGTTTTTAGTAAGTTCCAGAGGAACTTTTTCTCTGAAAGGGTAATGAATCAGGAGGCAACGGACACTGACAAAATTCAAAAAAAGACCACCGAGTTCAATTATTTTTAAAGTATCTAGACAAAGATATGATTGTATAGTATTAGATTAGTAATTCAGCCATTCTTATGAAAATCACATGTTAAAAATGCTAAAATGATTACTAGATGACATTTAAAATATTTTAATTTCAAAGTATTTCATTAATAAGTACTTTTGCAGCTGGGCATGGTGGCTTATGCCTGTAATCCCAGCACTGGGGAGGCAGAGACAGGAGGATTGCTGAGTTTGAGGTTTTCCTGGACTACATAGTGAGGTCAGGGCCAGCCTGAACTATGAAGCGAGACCCTGTCTCAAAAAAAAAAAAAAAAAACTTTCCCAGTATAGATTTTTCAAGTTTGAATAAGGAATTTATAGTGAGAGTATGCTTAAAATCCATTTTATTTATTTTTTCCCCAATTAATCTAAGCTCTCATACACAGTAATTCTGTACTGGAAAATGTTAAATTTAGTCAACTGCTTTAGTCATAACCTGTAGGTTGTGTTTTAGTGACTTTTAATGCTATATTTGCTTTTCAGAGTGTACTTCTAAAGATAAAATATGATAGTTATGAGGTCTTTTTTTTTTTTTTACATTGAGAATACTGAGAGTCAGGAGATTTAAAGCCACCTCTGTTAGCCAATACAGAGTAGCAAACTAGATGATTGGTATAAGCTGCGTCAGAACTTAGTCTGTGAAAAACGTGCCATCCACAGCATGCTTTTATGGAGGGGGTCAGAAATCATCCTAATAGACAGTGGCTTTAAAAATCCAGTGGAAGAAAATTTTATATGCCAAAAATGAATGTATGTGGGACAAATACAAGGAAAGTTAAGGGTGAGCAAAGAAGATTTTTTTAATAAAATGGAGTATTACTCTGCCATAAAGAATGACAAGTTTCATTCATTTATGTGCAAATGGACACACCTTGAGGACACACTGATAAGTGCAATAAATAGATCCCAGATATGTAAATATGGTATCTTTTCTCTGGTATGAGAACCTGTAGATGTAAATGAGTTCTAGAATGTACGATAGATTTTGTAAAATCAGAAATATTCAAAGGGAATGTTGTGGGGGAACATAAGGAAGGGAAAGAATAAATATGATTTGGAAAGAAAAAATAGCATGTATATAAAGGTTGTGGGTTGGTAGGGATATGGGTAAAGATGAGAATCAACTTCTGTCATATACTAGTACAAATTCCCAAATGTTGAGTGTGATTGTGAGCTATATATAAAATGTACCAATAAAGAATTCAAGAGTGAGCACTAGAAATATGGTGAAAAAAGTTGTAATCATTCTTAAGGAACCATACCTACTTCAGAGCAGGTATGAATACTGTTGAGTGTCACTTGTAACAAACAAAGTAAGGCAAATGGATGACTGAATTTAATTATTGAATCTGCAGAGAGAGAACTCTTGAGACTGAGGCAGAGTTAGATATTGTGAGGCTAGATATATAAAAGTGATGACCATTTGGGGGTGCAAACACTGTATGTGTATTTTTAAATTATTATTTTTTGCATAAAACTTTAAGTACAGGATAAATCTTAGGTATGTTTAAGTACGTCTATTGTTTGGAAAAGAAATACACAACACAAACCTTAGGAACATAGCTGTTGTTATAATGGGCTTTGTCTCCTTCATCCTGTCATGAGTGAATTACTGAGAATGTCACCGAAATAATCTTTTTAACTCCATGTGATTGTGTAACTTTGCAACTGATTCCCAGATTTTTAAGATCAAAATTTTGAATTATGTTACACTGGAAAAGAAGCCCAAGGGACTTATTCTGAACCATTTAGAACATGAACATAACCGTTATGGACACCTGGCCCTTTAGTAATAACAAAATATTTAAGGAAACATAGTCTTTATAAAAAGGAAAAATAAGAAGCAATATATATCTACCACTATAGCTGAATAGGTGAATCGTCATGCGCTTTTGTACAATGACTTCTCTCAGGAAAGGATCTACAAATCTCAGAGCTCATTTGTAAGACAGAAGTGATATTTTTCCTAGTCACTCATGAATGTGTGCTTAGAAAATTTGTTTGTTTGCATTGGACCATTGACCAAAAGGTGCAAATGTGGTAAATTTGTTAATTAAATTTTTTTTTCGTGCTTAATAAGTCAGAGTGCAAAGTTATAAAACTGATAATGGGATAGCTTTATTCTGAGAAGACTTACTTAAAAATATAACTTCCTGTTAACAACTGGAAATTTGTTAACAAAAAAGAATCCTATGACTTGCTTGTTTATCCTGGCAAGATAAAAACAAAACAAGTTGAAAGAAAACAAAACAAAGCAAAATGAAACAAATGCTTTCTTCTAGGACCAGGGGATGTAAAAGGTCTTCATATGTGGGTTGGAGGGCTCATAAGTCTTCTACTTCAACAGATGACCAGGCAAACTTAGAAAAGCAAAGGGTTGATGAATATTTTCATGATGAACAGTGAGCAATTTGCAAGAGCAAGAGGAATGATACTAGACTCTGAAATACCTTAATTATAGGGAAAGATTTTTCTTCGAGGCGAAATTTTTAACAATGCTTTTTCTCTGTAGCAGTATTGAGTATATTGTACATGTGTTGCAGTTGAATTAAGTAATATCTTTACCTTGATTGTACAAACTTTGGAATTTTAATGAATCTTGAGGAATGTATTCAAATTGTTTTTGACTGTCTAATAAACAATGTCAAAGTTCAAGTTTGAAGGCTAAAAATAAATAACTTCCTCTTTCTTTCCAAATGGTGTCTGAAGATTACTGTAGACATTCGGCCACTAAATTAATGCCTATTCAGATGACTATTCACGTGATTGATGAAAATAAGGCAAACCACTGAATTAAATATATGTAAGATACCATCTTCTTGGTGGGCTAATTACAAATGTTGAAATTTTAGTGTTTTCCTTTTCACAGTTACAACCATGCCTTCCTCCCTCTCATGCACAGCTGTGACACTGAGGGATGGAATGTTGAATTACAATCAAAAACTGTGATAAAGTTATTTTCAATGTCATTATCTATATTTGCTTGATTTATTTCAGTATATTAAAGCTGAAAAAAGTATAACTACTAAGCAATGCAAATTCAGAGCCATCTACTGCTATTCTTTCAGAATATCTATCTGGAGATGATTTCCACATATTGGATTGAAAACAATAAATATTTAATTTTTATTCAAAGATAATACTCAAGAAAAGGTCATATGAAACACTAATTACTCATACAAAATATTTAGCATGTATATCTCTAGATCTCAAAGAGAGATATATTCAGAGCAATTTAAAAATGCCTATACCAATCTATGATTTACTATCTGAAAAGCAAACTTACATTCCAACTTGTGTATTTTTCTTCATAGAAATAAAATTTTCCTTGTTAGCATTGAATTAATATCTATAAAGAAACTAGGAACTTATATGTGTGTTGAGGTGTATGAGTATATATAATAGATAAGTTAGTGTGTTTTGCTGATATTTTTGTCTTGATAACAGTAGAATTAATAGTAAATAAGACTGATCCATTACTGCCATTCTGAGTGTATTAATATTAATCTAAATAGCAAAGATATCAATGAGGACACATTTTTGGATAATTTTTTTTTAATTTTTTAGTCTGTAGGAATCTTGCTGAAATACTCCAAAACAAAATAAATTTCATTATATTATATTTGTTATACAACATTTTTTTTTTTTTGAGACAGGGTCTCGCTTTGTAGTTCAGGCTGGCCCTGAGCTCACTATGTAGCCCAGGCTAGCCTCGAACTCAGCAATCCTCCTGTCTCTGCCTCCCGAGTGCTGGGATGACAGGCGTGAGCCACCACACCCGGCGATACAACATTTTTAAATGATACATAACTTAGTAACATTTTGAGTTATTAATTATTCACTTAACTTCTGAGAGAAGAGTATTCTTTCACACACAAACTATAGAACATGCTGTTGTGCATTCATTATCTTACTCCCACACCCATGAAATACTTAGGATGTGAAGATTCACTGTGATGTAAAAATCTCTGATGATTTCAGCTTTATTAATCGTCCATGTCTCTTCTAGATCAATTGCGTTGTTTGAAAACACATCAAAACTTTATATATATATATAGTATTGTTATTTATATTTTTGTGAAAATAAGAATAATATTGTCTAAAATTTCCACATATTAAAATAGTATATAGATCATTCTAAGATATATAAAATACTAAAAAAACTTTAATACTAATACATCTAATGAAATCTAGTAAATATTGATTCGTGTTAGACTATCAATTCATAATCACTTAAGTGGACAGAAACTTCTCGTGTGTTTTAGGAAAGGAAAGGAGAATGAACTAATAATTGAACATAGGAAGAAATATAAAAATATTTTAGGTATGTTTGATCTTCCTGAACGATAAAGAATTCTAACTCATGGAATACTCATTTGAAGTCAGAAAAATTTAAAATCATTCACTTCAGGAATGTTAAATTTTACATTACTTGGGTACAGTAAAAAGAAAACATACTGTTTGTGACTATTTATTTTTTGTTTGGCATACAATAAAGAAGCATTTCTAACAAGGGCTCCCTGTTTTTGTATGTAATTCCATTAGAATCTAGGAGACCTAGATTTTTAGAAACTCCACGTCTTTAAAAAATTATTTGACAGCAACATGATTTTTAATGCAAATGTCTTGTAGTTTAAACAATGAATCAATTCAAAATAACACTTACCTGCTCTTTTCTCCTTTCTATAGGGATAAATGCTTCTCAATAAATATAATTTTAAATATTAGTTGGTACTGTTTTTTAATAATCCGTGATTCGGAAGGCTTAGGAAAGTAGGAGAAATGAGAATTTTCATTCTAAAATCAGCCTGAAATATTTGTATAATATTAATAAGTTAAACATCCCAAATGTCTCCTTTGGTTTAAAGCATTTGTACTCTTTTAGCACCCTCTGGTGGAGGCAAAAAATAAAATTGTAGCAACTGAAAAAAAACGGATTGCATGTGGACTATTCAAGTTTATTGTATATATCAATTGTGTAATTATTTTATTACATCAATTAAAATTATGGTATATTAAATTATATTTTTAAGTCACATTCATTACTATTAGAAGCAGTCTTATAAAGTAGGTTTATAGGAATCATGTTTTGTGGCTCTTATTGTCCAGCATCTTTTCACATCATTATTGCTCTATCTCAAAGTAAATGAATATAAAGTTGTTTAAGGGTTACCTTTAAGAGGAAAGCAGTTTATGTAAGATGCTATTCTCTTTACTTTGGGTGTGTCTAAGGGAAAAGATTCTGCAAATTAAATAGACAATTATCTCTTTGGGATTATGGTATGTATTTTATGTCTTAGGAGTTCTTTAATTTTTTGTTGCTGTTGTTGTAGGATGAACCCTAGATATTTTGTAAGATTGACCAAGTATATATGTAATCTCCCCTGCATAACATCCTCACAGCTCCTCGATTCCCATTCCAGTTCAGAGTCGGCCTGGGTGCATCAGCAGCAGGTGGGGTGTGCTAATCCTGGGGGCCGGCAGCGCTAGGGTAGAAGCAGGGGTGCATCAGGTACACAGCCTGACTCTGACATGACAAGAGACTGCTCTGGCCCTGCCTCGCTGCGCACCTCTTCCATCTCACAACAAAAATAACATTTTAATTTTTAACATCCTCCTAGGATCTGACTTTGTGATCTTCTGTTAAACTCTTAAAATGTAAAATTCCTCAGTTGAATAGCTCATGGATAATCATACAGACATTGATTAATTTCATCTAATATGATAAGCCACTTGATTTCCTTGGTGCTAATAAACATCATTTTAGGTATATGTATGATTTAGGAATATAAATTTCAATTATATGATATATATAATTGTGATTTAGTTACCTTATACAGGGTCTCTTAAAAATATCTGGTTATTTTATGCCTCTGTCAGATAAGAAATTTTGTGGAAAAGAAATTTATGTAGATTTATGGATGATATAAAATTGTTACACCATTAAAACTTCAGAATACCAGCATAATATTGATAAATATATAAATATCTCTACTAGGTGATTTTATGAATTCTTATAATATTAAGAATCATAAAACTGTCATTTCTACATTAAAGTGTTTCAGAGATTAATTGTCATGGGGTAAAATTTTATATTACAAAATTAAAGTTCAGGAGAAATGAGTACTGAATTGTTAGTAACTACCTAACAACTTAGTAACAAATTTATGTTTGACTTGAGCCTTGATTACAAAGCTTTATTGAGTCTCAAGAAATAAAATGCAAATAATATTGTTAGAATCATGAAATTAGAATGTCATTTTGTTAACTGACAGACTGGTTCATTCTGGTTTTGAATATTATTGTATATTCATGGATATATATTTATGTATCCTTTAACTTCATCCTTGTTTGATCAGATATCTGCTTATAGTTTCAGTTTTGAGATTATGATATTAGCTGTCTTACCATTTTTTTTTCATTATGACAATTATTTAGAAAAGTCCATGGCTGATATTCAGAGCATTTTTACTAGTCAGAACGTCATTGTTGGTATTGGCAGAGTTTTTTGCATGTTGACATATATGTAAAAAATTTAAGAATAAATATAAATAATAATATTAAATAATATAATTGATTATCATTGTGTAGGCTTTGTCTTTGTGACTGGACCTATGCGTTATTATTTATTTGCTACACTCAAGTCAAAATTCTTGCCTTTTTTCAGACATGTGGATGTGCATAGCAACAACAAACTTGAGTTTACTGATACGGGTGGTTTGGGCTGAGGTCAAGTAGGTAGAACTTTACCTTCTTAGTTCAGCTGTCAAGCTGTATATAGAATTCTTTGCACATTACTGTTAGTGTGACATGTTTCACTTCTTGTTGGCGATTTCATTAAGAAGTCACAGAGACTAGTGCTCAACTCCTATTTGATAATCCTCAGCTACAAAATGCTAACATAAGTTTTAAAGAAAAAAATTTGCCAAATAAACTTCCTTAAGGCTTGTGTATAAGACTACTGACCTTGAGGTCAGTGTTAGTTAAGTAACAGGGTATGTGAAAGTTATTTTTTAAATAAACTCATTAACCAAGGTTACAAATTGGTTATCTGGTTAAAACGTAACATTTTTTACCAGATATAGGACTAGGAGTCTAGACCTGTATTTCCCACGAAGGATTCATTATTCTACAATGAAATTTTGGTGAGATGTTATAAAACATTAAATATCATGAATGATAAAAGATGAGTATATGTTTTAGAGTACATGTAATAGTTCAATAAAATTTATACCACTAGAAACACCAGTCATGCTTAGGGATTTTCTAAAGCAGGATTTATTTAATAAAGAAATATTGATTGTCAACAATTTTTAAAAATACATGTGGAGCTGTGTGGTTCAGTAAAACTTGTGATAAAACTTATGCACCATTGTCTAGGGATTTAGCTTAGTGTTCTGGTGTCTCCCATGCAAGAGCAAGGCCATGAATTTGTTTCCTGATCTAAAAAATGCATGTTGAAAAATAGTATTACTTTTAATAGACTTAGGTATTGAGATTCCCAGTCTTTCACACAGGTAGCCCAGTACAATCCCTGGAGAAAACAAAGAGGCCTAGATTTTGTTTAAATATGTCAACAAATGACTTCCACAAATCAAACCACCTTCGGGGATATGTTAATCTCTTCTGCAGGATGGCACAAAGCAGTCAAAGATATACGAGAGCAAGGGCTTGGGAACTTGGCCTTGATTTTTTCATGGGAGCAGTGAAATCTGAGTTCAGACCATGTGCAAGGTACTGGCATCCACGGCGTGTCTCCGGCTATTACCCTGGGATATAGAACCCAGCTCCTCTGGGCAATACCAACATTGTTTGTGTTAGAGCATATAACTTAAAAATTAATCGAAAATTTTCTAGAAGAATTTAACTTGGCATTTCTTTAAATGTCACTTTAGATATTGACAGTTCAAGTCAGTTTTCGATTTAGTTGGCTTGGGGACACACAGAGATTGGTGAGGCACGCTTCTGTGGCGGTCATAGCCTAAGTCATGGAAGTGTGACCTCGGGGACTGTACATGGTCATTGACTCTACCTCACTAGCACTGTTGCCCCGTTCTGCTTCCCGTTCACCACAGTCTTTGCTCTCTCATACCTACTGCATGATTTTCTTTCATTGGAGCCAGATACCATGGAGTCAATCTACAGCGAGTGACCTAGATCGAATTCTCCACCTTTACTTTGTCTCAGCATCTGGGAAGATGACTGGTGTATAATGGTGGAGACTTTGTCACTTGTGGCTCAGTCTTCTTCTGAAACTCTTGATCAGAATTCCACTAAGAGTTACATAGGTAAAGAGCCTTGGTAGTACTGTCCATAATGTCTCTTACTGCTTCTGACTGCTGCAGTACAGCCTTAACACCACTCATGCTTTTGACTTTTGTCTTTATCAACTTTTGACTTATCAGCTAGCATGTAGTTGATAAATTCTTAACCAGATTGTTTTACTGATTAAGATTTTTTATTATTTTACTGTGTCGAACCTAAAGACCTACGTACATATTTTATCTTCCCTTGTTTATGACCATACAAAAATATAGAAAATTAAAGATTAAAATGTGAGGAAAAATTAGATGCTTTCTCCAAACATAAGAGGGAAAATAAGGTTAAATTAATTTAGATACATCTAGAACAAGGGGTAAATGATTTATTATTCAGTAAAACAAAATTTTCAGGAAGATTATTATTTACAGAAACACAAATTTTGATGATTTGCATAATGCCATTTAATTTTTATTTCAATTGTTTTAAATCACATGTTTACAACTGTTAAGATTCCATCGATGTTAACTTTGTACAATTGAAACAAATTTTTGTCTATGCAGACCTCATAGCACTCGCTTCTGGCCAACAGTGGAACTTGTGTGACTCGGCTGGAAGCAGTGTTTAGTGCCTCACCTCTCTGCCCCTTTATTATTTACTATTTCTTATTATGTACAGATGCAGGAAGAAGTGAGAGGTGGCCAGAAGAAAGTTCATATCACATGGATGCTACGCTTGGAAACGGTGTACAGAATTTTCACTCCTTTACATCAGGCTTCTGGATGAAGTGATGTTGATAAAAAACAAAACAACGACAACAAAAAACAAAATAGACATTATCACCACTACATTAGCTGCATTTCCCTTGCTTCTAATTGTATTTTTAAATGACAATGGCATAGATGTTTTATATTTCTTTTTGTTGTTGAGGAAGCTGGTAGTTTTCTTCTGATAAAAGATGCTAGTTTACTATCTTGCCTAAAGTTCAAAGAGGGTATGATTACATGCACTCCTTTCCAGGAATATTGTATATATGTGCGTGCGTGCGTGCGTGTGTGTGTGTGTGTGTGTGTGTGTGTGTGTGTGTATGGAAAGCCTAATCTTTGCTGTGGAAAATTTTGAGAAAAGGAAGAAAAATATACACTAAAGAATTTTCATAGTTTATATTTTGGGTTTCTTATTTAAGAGAAATCAACTGATAATTAAATATAATAAGTTATGGAGAGAAGTAAAAGTAATCAGAAACAGAGAGATACATTTTTTTGCATAAAAGCAAGAGATCAAGAGATGGCAGAAGACGGGAGAGTAAGAAGACAAAGGTAAAGCAAATATGTTTATCTACCAACTTGGCAAGATTAATGCAATTATTGCAAACATTAATGTACTGCAAACATGCGCTAGTAAAGTATAATTTAAAATATCAATCTAAAAAGAAAGTTCCAAAGTAATAAATTTCCCCTCTTTAACCCTCATCTTGCAATCAGAACTACGCTCAAATGCCATGAGACCGTGAAACGAACAAGCGAAGCTGCTCTCCAGATGTGATCAGAAAGGGCTCGTAAATCTTCGAGCGAAACCTCAGGTGTAACCGAGTCCAACGTGAAGTGAACTGACGGTGCGTTATGGAGCTGTGGGTGGCTAATAGATATATGAGCTTAAATAGCTTTTCCCCGGACTCTGCCTATCGGTTTTCAAGAGTTGCTGACCTTCCCAGGTGCCCTTGTGAGTTGACTTATGGATGTTTGAAGACACCTTTGGATTTACAGTACCAAACTGTAAATTACTGCACATGTGTATTTCTGAAAATAATATGTATTACTGACCTTGAACTTGGCGGGACAAAAACAATTTTCTTCTATCAGTGGGTATTTTGCTCAACTTATCCAGCTAATGTTTATGGTGGGAGTAAATTTAAAATTTAAAATTTTGATTATCCAGCATACTTTATGGTAAAAATGGATAAACTCAGCCTTCCCGTGAGCTATGCTTCCAACCCATTCATGTATTTACTTACTTATTTATTGGAAGGGTCTCACTAAATTGCTAGAGTGCTCAAGCCGGTCTGAGATGTCAGTCCTCCTGCCTCAGTCTTCCAGAGAGCCACGATCACCGTGCCAATCAGAGAATACAAATATTCTTATACTGAGTTTGTCTTCTTGGTCTGGAATATAGCATACATTATTTTAATTGAATTCTTTATTGGTACGATTTATATACATCTCACAATCACACGTAATATTGGGGAACTTGTACCAATATATGACACAGTCAATTCTCATTTTTACCCATATCCCCACCTACCCACACCTCCCCACCCCCTCTATACATGCTCTTTTATGTTCCTTCAGAATCATATCTATTCCTTCCCCTCATTGTATCCCCACACCAAATTTCCCTTGAAAATTTCCCATTCTACAAAGACCATCATACTTTCTAGAGCTCATTTGCATCTACAGGTGTGGTTTTTCTATAAAATGGAGTACTATTCTGCCATTAAAAATGACAAGATTGATTCATTTACGTGCAAATGGATACACCTGGAGGACACGCTAATGAGTGAAATCAATAGATCACAGATAGGCAAATACCGGATTTTCTCATTGATATGAGCACCTGTAGATGCAAATGAGCTCTAGCATACATTTTAACATGTTCTATTTATTTCAAATTTTCTACTTAAGCCACTATAATTATATTCTCTTATTTTCTACTCTATTTTTTAAAACGATTTTGTTATCTTATGAGTACAGGTTCTAATCAAGCAAGGTGTTAAATACCTCTATTCTATATCTTTAATGTGTCTAAGAGTCAATATGCAAGCATCACAGTTAGATCCATATCAGGTAATTTCATATATTCCTTATAAAACACCTGTAGAACAGACCCTGGCAGTATTTGCTAGTGAGAAAGATGGGGGATCCCATATACAGGACTGTTCATCGCGTGTGTGGAATGAGAGAGGAAGTTGCACAAACCCTAACACTGTTCCATCTGTTCTAGTATTTAATGTGGACCTCTTTATAAGACCCCCAGTGGCATAAGTCTGGGTAACATGAAGTTAGATGATTTTGTCTGAAAGTTTTTTCTTCACTTTCATGAGTTTTCCTTTAAAGCAACAATATTTAGAAATTTATTTAGAAAATAATGCTTCCTTCACAGGCTCAGGCATCTCTACTTTAACGCTGACTTGGATGTAGGTTGCCATTGTAAATGAGAGGGACAAACACAATGAAAAACGGGATCAGAGAGCAGAGAACATCTCACGTTCCAGGAGGGTTAAGGGTGCGTTGGCCACACATGGAGATTCTCTACAGACAGTTTCACTTTTCAGAACTCTTCTGCCTGTGGAAATTTTGCTTCTTTCATGAGTGTCATTAGTTGGGCGTTCATAGCTACCTTGATGTCCCGAATCAAATCAAAATATTTACCTTTCATGGTCATTTTTACTGTGGGGAAGAGCCAGAAATGATATTTTCAGATCCAGTAAGTGAGGTAGATGAAGGTACACCATGCATTTGTTGTTAATTTTATGGGTGCATTTTATAAACCGAAGATAACATTCATCACAGAGAATTTGCACCTGTACATAATATATTTTGATTTTACCCACAACCCCCCTCCTTTCTCAACTCTTCTTCATATTCACAAAAATGTTATTTCCATTTTTTTCTTCTATTCTTTCCTTTTTTCCGCTTGACCCAAAAGATAATTTTATTGTTGTAAAAGTGAGCTAATGACATAACAAGCCTAGTAAAATTAGTCTATCTCATTAAAGCCTGTCTAGAAATAGAATAAATGAGAATAAATAACAAAAACTAGTTAGAGTTTAATTATGTGCTAAAATCCTACTCTCCTCTTTGACATAGGTCACATAACTTCTTCTCTATAAAGCCTTCTGATATTTTTGGACAGTAACAGGTAAAGTGGACAAAATCTACAATTTACAATTTTATATCAAAAAAGAAGAGTCACTAAAAAAGTGTTCTGTATGTTACAGCTGATACCTTGTGGAATGGCATGTTTAAAATGATTTTCTGGCCATGGCCAGGCAAACATTAACACATACAAACACAAAGATGCCCACAGAGAACAATTCTTGGAAGGAAAAATAAATATCGGACTAGTCACTGTTTAGTTGACTGAAGTGTAGGGAATTGCAATTAATTTCAGCAGACCAAAATGGTAAAACATTTAGTACTTTTCCTTCACAGTGTTAACAAGAAAATTTAATAAGTGATCAAAAATATTTCAGGGATGTATATATCTCTTCATTATATCTGAATGACTGCAATGGCCACTTATGACAGTGGTTGAATAATAACTACAAAATGGAGAATTCCTCTGCCATAAAAAATAAGTTGGAGTCATTTATATTCAAATGGAGATACTTTCAGGACATACTCATAAGTGAAATGGGTATGTTACAGATCTGTAAATATCTCCAGTATGAGAAACTGGAAGAAGTAAATGAGCCCTATAATATATGGTAGGTATTGGGAAGTAGAAAATAATGAAATGGAAATGGAGTGCAGGGGTAAGTAACAAAGGAAGAAAAATATGATGGTAATAAACAAAAGGGAAACAAAGCTTATGTATATAGAGAGCGAGGGATTGTGGGGTGGGTAGGGGAATGGAAAAAATGAGAATTAAATTGTGTCGTGTACTGCTACGAATTCTCAATATTGTGTGTGATCATGATGTGTATATATAATGCATCAATAAAGATTCAAATTAAAAGAAAATATTTTTCATTTACTAAATGTTAAATAACAAGAAAACAACTTCCACTATGTATGTTCATAATACACACTTCCTCACTTTTGTCATAGTAACTACCAAAACTCATGTATATAAAATTGCAGCATAATTGGGAAAAAAGGCTGAACTTTCTAACAATGAAACTGTAAACTACCTGGAGCTTGCATTTTGTGTATATATGACAAATATTGTGTTTTTTCTTGTGCCCTTAAAATTTAAAGTCCCTTATACCTATAAGAGTTTCCTCTAATGATGTAAACACACAGTTTCGGAATGAAATATAAAAGCTATAAGAAATAGAATTCCATCACGTTGATGAACTATATTTATTAAATATATAAATTTATGTTATGAGCATTCATTTTGAAATCAAAAATTAAGATGAAGTCTGTAAAATTGTAATAGTTAAACATTTTAATTCTTATTACCTAAATGATATTCATTTTTACTGTTTCAAAAAATAGTATAAATGACATATAGATAATGAAATTCACAGCCAATAGTTTAATAAATATTCAATTGTAATATGAAAAATCCAATCTAGAAACCTTTAATTTTGTTTTAAAAACTTTCTATCAACATCACTATGCTTATAGAAATTCATTTATATTGTTTTACAGAATGCAATTTAATTTACCCTACACACTTTCATCCACAAGATTTAGGATTTTAAAATAATTTACAATAATATTGCTTGTTTTTATCTATTAAAATATATTTAAAAATCTTCCATCAAATGCTGGTAAAGAAGGCAGCAGGAACTCTGAGAAATATATCCTTCCTTTGCCTCACAGAAAGTGTTACACTATAAATCTTAAAAATCGGTGCAATAAAACACTACTGTAATATTATAATGCTACTTTACAAATTTCAATAATTAAAAGATGTATCAGGGAGTGAGGTGGCCTATGTATATATGTGGAACTGTAAAATCTATTTCATTTTGTTAATAGTACATGCAGATCACATAAATCTACACAAACCAAATTTCACATAATTTCTTCAATATCCATTATCCAGCACACTTCTCCTAATTGGGCAGCTGAAATGAACAGACACTTTTCAGAGGAAGAAGTAAAAGCTTCCAAGAAGCATATGAAGGACTGCTTAACATTCCTGGTCATTCGAGAGATGCAGATCAAAAAACAACACTAAGATTTCATCTCGCTCCGCAAAGAATGGCTGCTCTCTGGAAATTAGCCAGCAACAAATGCTGGCGAGGCTGTGGAGAAAAAGGGACCCTTCTCCATTGTTGGTCAGAATGTAGACTGGTACAACCTCTATGGAAGTCAGTGTGGAGATTCCTAAAAAACTAGGATTAGAGGTCCCATTTGACTCTGCTATTCCCCTGCTGGAAATATACAGAAAAGAATTAAAAGAATCATATCAGAGTGACAGATGTGCACCCATGATCATAGAAGCTCAGTTTGTAATAGCTCAATCTTGGAAACAACCCAAATGTCCATCAACCAGAGACTGCATAAAGATGTAGTTTTTCTATAAAATGGAGTATTACTCTTCCTTAAAAAATGATAAGTTTGAGTCATACTCAAATGGATGTACCTTCAGGACATACTCATATGTGACATAAATAGGTCATGGATGTTTAAATATTGTATCTGTTATGTTGTATGAAAAACTGAAGATGTTAATGAGTTCTAGAACATATTATGATTATTGTGAAATAGAATATTCAAAGCGAAATGTGGAGGTGTAAGTAATGAGGGGTAAAAAAATGTGATGTAATAAAAAAGAGAAACAAAACTTGTTTGTATTTAGGGGGTGGGAGGTTGTGGGGAGGTAGAGGAATGGGAAAAATGAGAATTAAATTGTCTCATATACTGGCACAGAGTGTGATCATGATCTGATGTGTATATACAATGTACCAATAAAGACAAAAATTTTAAAAAAAGAACTCAGCACTTAGCTGTTAAGATTTTCGCATCTATGCAAAGAAAAAAGTGAAATTTCTTCCCCAAATTTTCTGAGCAGAAGTGACAGTATACTACAAACAAAACTCCTTCCATTGTTAATATTCGTCGAGTGACACGAGGTAAGGTGAACTTCCATTTTAATTCGTATCATATGCAAATAGTTCCCAAAGTTAATGAGCATGTCTTAAGAAAACACTTTAGGGCAGTCTTGAAAGCTGGCATAAAACATCCAGACATTCCTATAAAAAGCCCTATCCAGGTATTGTTATAAAAAGTCCTTTTGTGAATTATATTTAAATAAAGATGAGCCCTCAAATTAGAATTAGCTCCGATAAAAAAGTGGGAGAAGAAACTATATCTTGAAGTATTTTGGAGGCTATGAATACAGGTTCTAAAAACAATAAAAACATGCAGTTTCATAATACTGTCCAGGATTAGGTTTACAATATAGACACATTTTGGATATACATTATGATCATAATCCTCATTGAGATTTGTATGAGCACATGATTTATCTTGATTCTCCTCTTTCCATTCCCTGCCCTCTTTTGTACCTGTACCCCTATGCAATTAAACTTTATTTTTTTTGTTTTCACCATCAATTCTTTTCTTTATAATATATAGTATGTCATGTTAATTTTGTTCCTTTATCAAAAGAAAAGCATCTACCTTTAATTCAAATAGAAGGGAGACTAGAAAATATAGAAAAAGTTTCAAACAACTCCTCAAAAACATCATGTCTTGTAAATGGAAAAAACCTCACTGGACCCAAAGTTCTGATTACCAATATGCTTTTTGCTGAAAACCTTTTTATTGAGTTCAAGTGCATAGCATTAGCATTCGGACACCAAATATTACAGGGTTGACCAGCAAGTCTTTGTTTTCTGGAATAAAGATCTAATTTTTGAACATTTTTACTATATGTAATTGCCTTTACACAAGAAAAAATATAAATGCATATATATATTTGATATAGTTATGTGATTTTATAAAAAGGCAGTATTACATTTAAACCTAGATTATCATTTTAAAATTTGTAGCTGCCAATACTTGCTTTATCAAAAATGCAAAAATAGTGTGGATAAACCTGGACACATCAAAGAAATAGAATTAGGGTGTGATGCATTTTCAGGAAAAAGGTCACAGATAATGATGTCCATCCTGTGTGTGAATTTTCTTTTTGCTGTTTGTAAATTAGCTTTTAAATATGCTTTAATCATCTGAGTTCAGAAAGAAACACTTGAGAAATTGCTTCTTGGTCTGTTTTGAGAGATGTTAAAACTTTCCTTATTGTTGCACAATTATGACAATCCACAGAAGCGGTCTCAGCCATGATTAGAAACCCAGAATAACTGCAAACGCAACTGATGTGGACATTCAGAAAGAAGAGAACTTTAGAAGAATTGATTTTTGTACATAACCCGAGGCAAAATCACAGATACCACAGTTTCCCAGCCCAGACCAGACCATGCACATAATTAAGAGCAACATTAGAAAAGGTTTTCAGTAACACCTTCTTTTGGGGCTGGTTTGTTATGTGTCAGTTCACAACAAAAACAAATATATAGAAAAAGTAATTTAATTTTTAATTTGGGTATGATTGAAATTGAGTCTCTCCTGTATGCATGTGGTTAGCCACTAATAACTAACATGCCAAACTACCACTTAAAATGATTTTATAAGTCGATAACTTTTGAAAGTGGTGATGCCTCATCAATACAGAACATATTTATTTTCATTCTGGGACAGTCACAATAAGCAGAATTTCTTCCTTAAAACAGGTTTTAATGACATTCCAGCATGTATAAATAATGATAATTTGACATTTTCTGTACTGTATACATTTCTCTTTTCTTTTTCTTGCCTGATTGCCCTTGCTAATATTTCAAGATCTATACTGAACAGAAGTAGCAATAATGGACATTCTTGTTTTACTTCTAACATCATAAGAAGAGTATTCAGTGTTTCTCCATTTAACATGATGTCAGCCATTGGTTGGTCATAAATTTATTGCATTAGATTGAGACAATGTTGTTCTATGTCTATTTTCTTCAGAGTTTTTTCACGAATTAATGTTAGATTGTGTCAAAAGTTTTCTATCTACTGAGCTGATTATGTGGTTTTTGTCTTTGGTTCTATTTAAGTGATGTTTTATATTTATTGACTTGTATATGTCGAACCATCCCTGCCTCTCTAAGAAGAAGCCTACTTCTGTGTAATGTATGAACTCTTTGATGACTTGTTGTTTTCTGATTGTCAGTATCTCACTGAGGATTTTTGTGTCATTTGTTAATGTAAATGGTCTATGTTGATCTGTTTTGGTTGAATTCATTTTTGCTTTTGGAATTAGGGTACAGCTGGTGAGCTGGCAGGTGCAGAGACAGGCACAGCACCCCAAAGGCCTGCTACAACAACGGAAAAACCAAAGCGATGCCAGCTGTGCCCAACAAGAAGCACAGGAAAACAGTGCGACTAATACTTGCAGATGGAACATACAATTTTTATGAGTGATGGATGTCTTGGTGTTTGCTTTGGAATTCATATCGGTTTTTATTTCTGATGCTACCTTTTGGTTTTGTAAGCAACGAAACAGCTTATGTGAAAATGTTGATATTGTATTCTAACCACTCAACACATAGTAAGAATTTAATAGTTTATTTTATTAACATTCTTTGTAACCTGTTATCTACACATTGTGTATGATAACAACCTCCTGGGAAAGCAGAAAGAATAGTGAGACACTGAATACATGCTACAAAGTCCAGGAAAGCAAAGCCCATGTCTGTCCGTGCAAGCAGCTCATGTGTATGGGATGTCCTGTTGTCATGATCGACAATTTCCTTAGTTATGATAATTGAAGTAAAGATTATTTTTATACAGTGCTATTGGTATTTTTATTGTAGTTCACGGTTTTTTTTTTGTATTTTTCTGATTTTTTTTTTAGACCTTGTACATCAAAAACTAGCGGATGGTGAGAATTTTGATTTTTTTTTGAGACAGGGTCTCAGTAAATAAATAAATAAATAAATATTTTAAATGAAATATTATATTTTTGTGATTTTTCTCCTTCTAAGCACTCATTGCTTAATATAATCAAACTCGTAAAATTAAAACTAATAATTCATCAATAGAAATATACTTAAGAATAAACATGGACTTGAAAAACCTATACTTATTCACTTTTATGACAAAAATGTGTTATGATCCCCCAGGACAATATGTTAACCTATGTAATTTTGGGGTTTTGCTTAAATGTGTTCAACAATTAAAAGAAAAAAAAACATACCACTGGCCTTTTCTTATCAAATATATGAGATTGCATGTGCTGCCATCTTCTGGCCATAGCACATCAGTACAGGGTATTATCTTCTAAAAGAATGTGTATGAGAATGCTGAAGATCACCAGACATTTTAAAATTTCAAAGAAGACACCTGGAATAATATTTTCTAAATAGTTCATGTATTTCACTTATAAATTATGTTAATCTTGACAGTGAAATCAGTATATTTCTGAAAATGCTCAGTATGTTCCATTATGCTTCTTCAAGAATGAGAGCAGAGTCGCGTGATGCCACCTGGTAGAGGAAGCTGGGCGAGAAGCCGCTGTTGAAGGGCTGATACTCCGACAGCCCAGAAGGCCCGTCCCGGAAGCCTGAACAGCGCCGCTTGGCGGACAACTTGAAGTGGGCCCCGCATAGGAAGTTACCAGGTGTCACCCCACGCCATTGCCGGATCAGAGATGGGGTGCCCGCCACTACAGAGGCCAATGACACATTTCGAGCATGCTTGGAGACCTGGCTTTTTGTCTACTTTTGCCCTGACGACAGACCAACAGAGCAAACTGGGACACTCAAAAAATAAATGCAGCCTCTGCTGCTATAGCACCTCCCAGGTGGTTCAGTTCCACCGTGTACCTTTGGCGATAAGTTTCACGGCCAGGTGCGATGTCAGTACAGGCCTGGTTGTCAGCCTGGAAAAGGATCATGCTCTGTTATTTGAAAAACTGATAAAAGTTGTGGAGGCTTCTTAAGTTGACCATTTTCAATGCGTACTTTGCCCTAGTTATAACAACATGGTGTCTGTCCAGCCATCTTTAGAACACAGTAGTCCTTGTGTCCAGGTACTCAAGAAAAGAGGCCCCCTTCCCACATCCTATGGATGGATGCTTGCTTTCTGGGGTGTATGCTCTTTTCTTGTTTCCTGAGATCCCGGGTAACCCACGGAAGTGATTCAGTCTACACAGCTCCCTCACAGTTAGTCCATCCGCTCAGGGATCAGAATCTCAGTGGAATGTAATTCACTTGAGCCCTTGTGCTCGGCCCATACAGTGCTGCCTGGCTCTACAGGGGAGGAGTCACGAGGGCATATATTTCTTTTTTTTTTCTTTTCCTTTTTTTTTTTTATTGCTGTCATATGTTTCTTGGGATGATACTTTATTTCTTTAGACTGAATATCAGGAAGATACAGAGGCTTAGTAAGGGTAATAAGACAAGTACAATCACTAATTTTCTTTTGTACATCTTATTTTGCAGTATGCATGAATATTAGTAATTAATTTGGTTCTTCACTGCTCTTTACTAAAAATAGAATTGTACATTATGTGTTTTCTTCTTATAACCAGTGTTTCTTTTTATAACTGGCTGTCTATAGTGTCTTATAATCAACAGTTATGAGTAATGAATAATTTCAACTGAATAATGAATAATTACAATTTTTATAGTTATTCTCTAAGCAAAATACAAGTACATGCTTATGATTTACATTAAATTAGGCATAAGTAATACATAGGTGACTTAATGCATGAAATATTTTATGTGTTGGTTCTGTGCCATTTATGTAAGCTATCTTCAAAAGTCTTGGATGTAACTCTGAGGATACTTGGAAAATTTATACAGATCATAGCTTCTATTTTCAGAAAGGAGTATATTTCAATAAAAACAGATTCCTAATAGTTAATGGTATAGATTACTCATAACATTTAATATTATAATACTATGAATTTTGGGGAAATGTTTCAAAATTATGATATTAATTTAATTTGTTTTTAAATGTTAAATATTTGAGATGTTAATTTTAAAATATTTAAATTAAATATAATATAAGACAAAAACCATTTCTAAATCGGTTCTAAGAATGTTCAACTCAGAAAAGTAGAATGGAATGGTCAGGATGAAAGAGAAGGCCTCAGAAGTTGCTGGAAAAAGATATGAAATGTGAAATAGGAAGAGTACTGTTAAAGAATTGTGTTTATCAGTTCTTTGACCTTTGGGACAGACATTTGGGCCCCTGCCATCTAAAGAAGAAGAAGTTTCATTAGACTCATAGCTTCAGATACTTCATCTGGTGGCTGGCTGTGTCTGAAAAAGAGGCATCATGGTGGAAGGAAGTGGTGAGGAAAAACCGGATGCTTCATGAGCTCCAGGAAGCACAGCACAGGCGAAGAACAGCAGCAGTAGATGGATGTGTCCTCTGAAGAGAGTCAGCCAGCATCCCGTTCCTTCACCCGACTCCTCCTGCCTAACAGCACAGAGAGTTGTAAATTTGTGGAAGCACATCTCCCCCAAGAGCCAATCCCCTCACCGAGGTCTCGGGCCAGCTGACAAGCTTAATGAGCATGGCTGTCAACTGCAAAACTCGGTCGCTTTTGGCAATAACAACGGATCATATTCTTAAAAATTGCTAGCCACATAGATTTTGTGTTTTCATCGTAGAAAATTAGAAATAGGCGAAGTAAAAAGGTGTGATGTAATACCATGTATTCCTTAGGAAATTTGAAAGGCAAAGATTAGAAACAAGGACAAGACTTACATTAGATCTCATTAGCTTAATTTAGTCACATCTACATATGTCAAAACATGTACACAATGAAAATGTTCATGGATGTAATTGGTATTTGTCAATGAAAAAAATTACATTACAACTCTAACAAAGGACTCCTCTCCACCAGATGGCAATGTTGAAAATCTTTTTTAAAACTATACTGAAAAGGGCTTTTAAGTGAATATGATACAGACCAGAGAATGAATGCAGGAATTTAAGTAATAACTACCAAAAAATAAATATAAATTTCCTTTATATATCAATATAGTTACTTTTAATTCTGATATATTTGATCAATAGATTACTAAATACCTCAGAAAAACCCCCTGCTTAAAAAGTGAATGGATAACTTCTTAAATAACAATACTATTCACTCTCTTCTGTAATCAAACTGTCTATCTGAAAGAGAAAAAAAATCAGGAAATACGATGAAAAAACTTACTTCTTAAATTTATTATAATTTAAGTTGAACATAATATTGGCACCTTAGCGATTTCATAGAAAATAATCTCAAAATGGAACTTTAAAATAGTAGTAGAGGGACAAATACTCTATTATCACATAGAAGCAATAGATAAGAAAACTTCATTCATAAGTTTGATCTTGAATCACGATTTAAAGTGATCAATTCATTGAAACTATAAAAACACCAATGCAAAATTGTGACTTTACATATGTGTGTGCATGCACAGTCGTGTGTATATTTATGGAAGCAAACAATTTGTCTCACTTAATGAAAAACTCGAGACTTAGGAGAGCTGAGACCAAATTAACATAACTATTAGAATAGATTGACCACTAGACATTTTGAGTAAATCTAAAATTATGGAGGAAGTGTTCTCAATGATTTCGTGGTTTATGTGAATCCAATCAACCAGTACAGAGTCAGTAATCAAATGAAAAATAAGAAAAATCTCAAGAAACATTTTCAGCTCTAACATCCATGAATGGTGACTCTGCAAATGTTTAATACATTGAACATTCTTCCATTATATGGAACATTTCTTTCATGAAGAATGTACAAGAATGTATCCCTGTGTCATTTAGAAAGTGCAATATTGATATAGGAGAAGAATTATATGATTGATGAGGGGAAAGGGGAAAGGTAAGCATATCTATCAATAATTTGATTTGTTTTTTATCAAGATCCTTGAATAATTTGATATTCACTCAGGCAAATTCAGCATTTGTATTTCTATCAAAATTATGCTATAATAATGTATATTCTAGGAAACTTGAAAAAGAAAGTTTGAATCGAAGAAGGGATTTACAGAATAAAGCCATATGTCAGCCCAAATGTAACAGGACTTTGATTATATTGATGGCAATAAAATAGGATCGAGACAGGTAAGGGAGAGACAGCTGCTGATGTAAATTTCCATTGTTTAAAAAAAGCCAGTGAGAAACTTAAGCAGGTGGACCAAGTGAACAACTATAACCACAATTCATCCTTGTTTTAAATCTTTTTCATTTTTTCATCTCAGAAATTTATATTCTGTTGGTATTGACAGAAGAAAAATTTAACTGGGGAGAAAACTGTTTTGAAGAAGTTATACAAGAACCATGAATATGTGGAATAAAGAATTCACCTTTCCAAAATTAGAGAAAGGGTGATCAGAGAAAATTAGCTGAATGCAAAATGTTTTCTGTGGCTCAGAAATATTACAGGGAACTAGATTAATGAGCAGAAGGGTAGTGAAAACATAAGTGGAAAAATAACCACTCAAGCGACATAGCTAATAATAGGAGTGAAACATTTTCTATAAACTGCAGAAGGTGCTTGGTTGTTCAGGAAATTTAGGCAAGACTGCATGACATTAGGACAACTCTGTTCCAGGGAGAATCAAAGGGAAAACAAACACCATAATATATTTAAAGAAGGAAGGTATTTTATGCAAGGAGTAAAAGGCTCATTTATCATCTCTGATTCAAAGAGTGAAAATCAGGCCCTTCCCTGAATCCCAGAGTTAAAGACAAAGTGCCAGAGCAATGCTGTGATTCTGTTCCCGCACAACTGCAGAATCTGTCATCAGATGTAAGAGCACTGAGACTGACTCCTTCACCTGCTGCTTAACATGTGCACCACACCACACTTGACCAGAACCCAGCAGAGGACAGTGGCCTCTGCATTACTTCATTTTCTAGATCCCCATGAGTGTATCTCATATCCAGAACATTACCTGCAAAAATCAGGTTCAGCACTTATTCTTATGTCCTGTGGTTCAAAGGACACACAGAAAATGACACTGAATGAGTATAGGGTAGGTCCAGTCATGTGCATCATGAAGATGCATCATGTGACTATGGCAGAGGAGATAAATATGTTAATAAGAATATGTTTATGTACATGTACAAATTCCTAATGAATCCAATTACTTACTGAAAATGTACTAATGAGTCAAAACTTTTTGAAAAATAGCATCAATATAAAGCTAGTCTGTTATTCTTAAACAGCAACAATAGCAAATACCATATCAACAATAAACCAATCAAGAACTGGCACAAATTGTCAATGTTAAACCTGATCGTGATGTGTATATATAATGTATCAATAAAGATTCAAATTTTTTAAAAAGGAAACATAAAAATATTATGAGACTGCTCACAATAGTACAAATTTCTACTAGAGACACACTAGTACCATTTTAAAACAGTAATGCTTGTTATACTTTTAATAACTTCAAAAATGTTATGTCTGGTGTGAGAAGAAAACAAACCATTTCATGTACTCATTGGTAAAATAGTTCTGAGAAAAAGAGAATGGTTTCTTTTAAAGTGTTTGGCTTAGGCAAAGAGAATATGTGTCTAGAAAGATTAAACTATTCTAAGACTAGAAAATTGGAGCACACCCACAAACTATTTCAAAAGTATTGTTGTTAAAATCAAATTGACTACAGAAGCAGATGATCCAAATCTTCCTATTTTAAAAATTCACTGTCTATGTGATCAAGTACATTTTGCTTAACATATTTCAGCTTTATTTTTATGTGTATTGTGATATCCTTCATAATTTATTCAGCACTTACTATATAATAGATGGTAAAGTAAATTCACATATTTATTTTATATCTCCCCCAGATAAATTAAGGTTATGTACAATATCATTAAATTTTGTATGAAGAATTGCAGACTTAGAAAATTAATTCCCTACTGGTTCAAAATATCTATATTGAGTGTGATTTCTCTATATTGAGTGTGATCATGATGTGTATATATAATGTACCAAGAAAGATTCAAATTTAAATAAAAAGAAAATTAATTTCCAAAGTTCACATAATAAAATTGGAAAGATCTTGTGACAATTGCAGGGTATTTCTAAGTTAGTGCTACTTGAACTACTTTCTTGGACTATTCTTTTTTTTTTTTTTTTTTTGAGACAGGGTCTTGCTTTGTAGTCCAGGCTGGCCCTGAGCTCACTATGGAGCCCAGGCAACCTCGAACTCAGCAATCCTCCTGTCTCTGCCTCCGGCACTGTGGTATGTGGAATTGATGGCTGGTGGGCGTGAGTCTCCACGCCCAGCATTGTATGTGGTTACCGGGGATCGAACTCAGGACCTTGCGCTTGCAAGGCAGGTGCCGGAACCACTGAGCTAATCCTTCGGCCCTCTCTTGAACTATTCTTCATGTGGAGAACAGTTGCTCTTTTTCCATCACTCACATGACACATAGGCCAGAGTCTCCAGAAAATCTGGCTACAACACGGGCTATAGATACTTTTAAAAATTGTCAGGTATAGAGAAATATTCCCCAAAGAGGTAAAGACATCTTATTTCAGTAATACAGTCACGCCCATGTTTATAACAATACAAATCATGCTAGCTAATTTGTTCAAGCTGTCTTTACATCCATCAACAGCTGAATGGATAAAGAAAACCACATGTTTATACATAGCAGAACACTACTGTGCCATGTAGAGGAACGTATTCAAATCATTTGTAGGAAAATGGCTGCACCTTTAGACAATAATAGTAAATAAAATAAATCAGACACACGAATCACATGATTTTTTTCTTTTATGAGGAACCAACAATATAAAAAAAGAACAATAAAAGACTGATGATAGGAAATAGGGAGTTAGGTCTCTTTATAAAAACAACAAGGGCCAAGATATGAAAAGAGATAAAGGGATAAATAAAGAATCAAGATGTGTTATATACATGTACCAACTCCTCATCATGAATGCAATTATTATGTGTTTTATATATGTACTAATACAAAATAAAAATTCAAAATAGCAAAAGAGAAACTATAGTGTAGCTAAAAGTCAGGAATAACTTCAATATAGTGAAAAGGTGGGTCCCTTAGGGGGTGACTTGGAAGGGTGTCTCCCTCTGGACTCCAGCCTTTCCTGTCTTCCATGAAACAAGCACTATCCTCCACCAGACCCTTCTACAGACTTACAGTTATATAAATTTATGAATATTTATACTGATGAAACAGTTCAATATTTATTATGTTGTTAAAGATAACAAAATAACAATGTTCCATTTCTGCCTCACATCATACACCTAATACAATACAGATCATCAAAGAAGACTGGTGATTAAGGTTGATTCTCCAATCACTTGGCTTGGAAGCTACCTGGCGCAGGCGCAGAGCATACCTCTGTGTGCAGTGTGCGTCCAGGCGGGTCGTGGGGACATGAGCTGTCGGTCTGTGCCAGACCTCTCGGTCCTTCCCCTCTGTTCCCGTCCCCTTCTCTGCTCCCTCTTCTCTGTGAGGTAAACAGCCTCGCTCAACCCTGCCTTTCTGCCAAGCTGTCCATGCCTTCCAGCCATTCGAACAGAAACTGCAGTTTTTGTAACATGAGTCGAATCATCCTCTGAGCAGCTTTAGATGTTTATGTGGTGAGTATCTTAGTTCCAGCAGTGGAACAGATGACAGACACACAAAACACAAGTGAATAGACCTAGAAATATTTCTACATTAATCTTAGGATGAGTAAAGAGCTTTCTAGGAACACCGTGATATTTCAAAGCCTAAGTGACTTAGATTCCTGACATATATTAACTGTGAATTCATTTGCTGAGTGAAAGTGTGAGTGAAGTAATGAATGTGATGAACTGAAAAAAATAGACTGGTGTATGATATGCTGCTTATTAAGGGAGGATTTATTAGTTTTTTTCTAAAATCATTCTAAGCAGGATCAGTGGGAGTAAATCTGTTGTTGTCATTTTCGTTGGGGATGAGATGTGAGTTTTGAGTATTTTGGCTCCCAGAATGAAACACTAAGCTAAAGTGAACAAGGTAAAGCTAATGGTATTCTTGAGTGGTTTTATGATTCTATTGGAAAGTTCTTCGTATTTGCTCAAGATCAGGCAAAACACTTTTGATTTTGATGGGGAGATGGTTTCTTTTCTTACCAGAATGACTCCAATAGTACCAGCATGAGAAGATTAAATAAATTTCAAATTATCTTGAGAAAAATGATAGTTTAAATGATCCCTACCTTGGGTGCTGCAGATTGTCCAAATGTTCTCTGAGAAGATGAATCAAGGAGAATCTTGTGAACAATTGATTAAATTTCATTAAAGTACTCTGAAGATTATAGACTTGCCTATCAACTTTATCTAAATCTTAATCCAGTGTAAGAAGATTCCAACAAATCCTAGTAGATCTTATTGTCTTATAGGTCTCTCGTGTTCTATTCAACCAGCTCTTGTCACATACTCCCTGCACATGTAGTTTACATAAAACAACAAACCTTTCCATGCCAATCAATGCAATAATGAAAATTACATTTGACTTGATTATAAATTTACACACATACACACACAAGACCATGCTCTTAACCTACTTGGATTGTTTTATCTTGATTTTAATTTTATAAGACAAATAGAATTAATCTAGGAGAAATAAAAGAAGAATCAATAAGGGATCATCTACTTAATTTCCTTTATGTTGTCACATTAAAATACAACACAATAGCTGTGGAGAGTATTTTTAAATACACTTCTGATTAGATTTATTTTGTGGTTGTTATTTCTCTAAATAGAAACAGGATGTAGATGACAGCTTCATAATTTGAACAGTTGGACTTTTATAATTTTCCTACATTGAAATAAATATAGCAGAATTCCTATAACCTATTCCATTTTGTTTTCCCTTTGTGCTGGTAGTAACAAAGAGAGTGATTTTATCATTCTACATTTTTTAAATTTATTCCTCACTAACAGCTTCTACAAAACCAGATCCTCAAGTATGTAATTTATTATCATATACTCAATTAAGAATGCTACCTTATCTTTTCCCATAACATTTATTTCTAGATGATGTAAATTATTTTCTTCAAGATTCCCAAACATGAATCATACAAAGATTATAAAACAAGCTTACAATCTTTACTTCACATCTTTTCCCCCAAGTTCAACTTTATGATGTCTGAAACACAATCTTTTCAACTATGATTAATAAATTGGATGCTCATTTAGATTGAACACCTTTGAAAGACAGAAAATTGTATAGAATGAAAAATGCAGAAAAAATTAAAGCATGAATAAACTTCCATTTATCTTACATATATCTTTTTATAGTCTCTAGATACCTTGAATATCCATAATGCAGTATATAGGCAGATAAAAATGATAAATATATCCCTTCCTACCATCACCACATCAGAGGATTGTGAAAACCTGTTTGGCTTTTACAAAATAGTAAAAAGAGACAGTATTACAGCTAACTCTCAGGAGTTTTATTCCCCTTTCAATTCTATGACTTTTGCTACTGGTTCCCCAAATATCATTTAAAACAAATGAATATTTGTGCAAGTTTAAAGTCAAATTACAAAACAAAAGAGTTGACTTATTTTTTCACCATAAGTAGCATTCTTCTTTTGGAAACATAAATTAAGGCAAATGCTAATCTACCAAATATCAAAAATAAAATTGTAAGAAATGTTCTTTATGCCACAGCCACTAAAATACCTCTGAGTCTCTATTTTAAAGTCCAAGTTAGAAACCTGGTTTTCTCTATTCAGTTGTTTTTGGATGCTGAGGAACATGGTGTGACCAGTGGATTTCACAATCCTAAACCCATTGCTGTATAATAGCTGGATTCCAGATAGTGGGAGATGTGTTTCTCTGCTCAAGAAAGAAAGTTACACTTGGGACACCAGCTCCAATTGGAGTCACCGTCAGGAGGCATACATTAATTCACCATAAAGCGCCAAGATCTCTCCGACTTTTGCATAGGTCAAAGAGGAGAGTTCAACTGGGAGGTGGTGGTTAACACCACCCCTACATATTTCAAGTCTTTCATAGCAGCAGTACTTGTACTTCCTGCAATCAAGACATGGATGTGAAAATGTTTTTCCGTTGCCATTATCCAAGTTAGAGACAACTCTAATGTCGTCCATTTGACCTTTCCAGATCGTTGCTCCTCAGATTATATAAAAAATAGGTTCTTCTGGAAAGTGTTAGGTGTATGTGATACAGGGTCCATTAACCATTATGGAAATGAGGAAATTACCACAAAACAGATTCACGGAGATACTGAAAACTCCTTTGAGTCATATTTTGCCTAAAATCCCATTGCTCATCTGACCACAACAGGTCCTGCCAGCAGGGCCGCAATAATGTTTTAGATGTTCTAGAATTGGCATTAGTTTAGAGCAATTGTCTACTTCTCCCTGAAATTCCTGATAATTTCCTTTCACTACAGCCTAGTGAAAAGTTGTAGGATCCTTAGCATAGGAATGGGAGGATGATTGGCAGTGGAACTTGTTCAGTGTGGAACGTTCTTCATGGGCCCTGGTCTCCTTTTTATTCAATAGGGTTCTAGGCCTATAACTTGACTCTAGTCTAAGAATCAGCTAAACAGCTACAAGTCATGATTCCTATAATTTGAAATCATTTTGTTCATTTATCCTAATTATTGTACTTATGTAAATCCAATAATTATTAAATTCAATTCTTGTACTAGCTTTTCCATTGCTGCAATAGAACACCCACATCCACAACACAAAGGAGGAGGAGGATATTGGGAAACCTAGTGTACAGTTGGCTGGACCCAAGGCAGGAACAGCAAGCCAAGAAGACACAGCACAGCAAAGCTTCGTAGTTGACAGTGGCTTAGAACTCAAGTGGGGAAACAGTGTCAGAGGAGAATGGGTGAGCAGCAAAGTACAGTACTTAGATTAGGTCCCCATGACCCGGCTAGGGTCCCCTGGGAGGTTGTTTACTAATCAAGTCAGCATGTATTAATCTAATGCCATTGGCAGCTCAGTATTAATGTTCATGTTTTCTATCTGTTTCTCCTCTGTGTAGGCCACAGTCAGTATCTAGGGCTGCATGTGGCAAGTTATTACCATCGGTGCTTTGATTCTGCTGTCTGTTAAGTACACTCATCTTGCTTTTGGCAGCTAAACTCTGCTACTTGAGTACTGCTGCTGTGAGCCTACCTATTATTCTCCCTATATTTACATTTTCCAACAGAGTGATTTCAGTCCCCACCATACAATTTGGAATTCAGAAGGGTGCTATGATGGAGAATAATGATGATCCCCTCACAAATATGTTTCTTAAGATATCATGCAGTGATTCATTTTCTGAACCAGCTCTGGAGAATTCTGTTTTGTCTGGTAAATTCACTCCAGCATTCTCACTTCCCTGAGGCTTTGAAAACTGTAAACCAAGGAATACCAGGCATCTCCAGTTCAATTATATGGGACCATTTGTTGATCCATATCTTAGTTAACAAACCCATTACCATTAAAAAAAAAAAAACTATAGGCTGGAGATTTAGCTCAGTGGTTCCAGCACCTGCCTCACAAATGCAAGGTCCTGAGTTAGATCCCCAGTAACCACATACAATAATACTGGGTGTGGTGACTCACGCCCACCAGCAATCAATACCACATATCACAATGCTGGGCCTGGTGGCTCACGCCTGTCATCCCAGCACTTGGGAGGCAGAGGCAGGAGGATTGTTGAGTCTGAGGATCAGGGCCAGCCTAAACTACAAAGCAAAACCCTGTCAAAAAAAAAAAAAACCTGTAAGAACTATAACACAGAATCCAGAATTTATATTTTTATGTGATCAAGAAACTTAGACTGATCCACATTTGTATTTTTTCCATCAAAATTTCTAAGAGTCCATTTGTATATCTTTTTCCCAAATATCTGCTCACAAGAACTTCAAAACTCCAGTTCTGGCATGTTGTGTGTCTCCTCATAGATAACATTGTATATCTCACATTTAAGAATATTTTGATATCTGAGCCTGATCATAGGCCTGGAGAGGAAACACTGGGTGGTATGGGTGGGTGCTGAGGACTGTCAGTGTCGTCCCTCTTCAAAACTGCATGAGCGAAGATCACTGCTCTTTGCAGAGATGGCAGATAGCTAGCTCCCTTGTGTACATCAAGATCCACATCACAGTTGTGGACGTGGAGATGACTCTGCAGTTGAGGAGAGAAACAGCCCTTCACCTGGCAACACTGCATCAGAATTTCGGAGACCAATGTTTGTAGTCTCCTTGGGTTTCTTCCAAACATCTTCATTGCCACTTATAGGTTACCATTCTTTTCTGATCAGCACTTTTGATTTACTTAGCCAGGCTGAGCATTAAACTTACACTGTTATTCAACCAATTGCATTATGCAGGCTTCTGTTTGGTTTTTAAATAAGCTACATCATCTTTAAGGCTAACAAAGAAGATTCTCCAGAACACAGTCAGAACCCTTTAGTATTGTTGGCTTGTTTTTGTTTCATGATTGTTTGAAGCTGGGGATTAGAAACTTTGAGCTAATCATTTATCTTTGTTACTTTGTTGACACACTTAGAAGCTTTAGACTATTGTACATGTCTGGAGCTTGGTTTAATCCTCAAATAGTATTTTTTTTCTAAAGATGAGAAGAATAATTCAGAAGCATCATTATATCTCTTATTCTTCCCCAAATCCACAATTTTATAAAATCATTAAACTCATAGCATCTCACAAGTAGTATTTCCATGTCCTTCCTTATGCTTTCTGTGCCTAGCAAGAACTGCTTGACGGAAAGAGTAAGAGAGTTTCTCTTTGCTTCCTGGGTTCTCTCTGACTCTGTCTATGACAGACTGTCCTTACCAGGCTTTTGTCATTTATGGGAAGAATCCTGGGCTTTTATGTTTTAAGAAGCTGATCATTTTCAATAAACTGTCTGACTTCTATTCTTTCCTTATTGGTTCTCTGATGATTTTGTGAAAAGGAAACATTTTATTGGATCTGGCTTGTTATGTAAATGAACATTAAAGTTTGGATCTGGAATCTCTCTCCAAATTCTCACACACAGAGATGACAGTTACAGAAGGGGACTGGATCACGACACTCACTGACGGATTTATTAACTTATGAGTTTGACAAGTAACTTTTATCCAGTTGGGATGTGGTGAGAGGCAATTTCTGTGGGAGTAAACTGGAAGGCTTTATCTCACTCTGGCTCTTCCCTTCTGTGGCTGCTTCCTGACCACTGTTATGTGAACAGTTTTCTTGTCTTAGATATTTTCATTATGCCTTTTTTTGCCTTGAAGCCGGTAAACCATGAACTGAAATTTCTGAAACTGTGACACAAAATAACACTCTCCTTCTTTAACTTGTCACTGTCAGGTATTTTGTTCCAGTTATGAGGAAGTGACTAAGATAGACGTTGGTATAAGGTTTGAAGTCATTGTTGTTTCTTTACTTGGCCGTATATAGCTAGTTCACTGGAGGAAGTTGGGATCTTTCGAGATGCTAGATGTGGGTGCCCTACAGCACAGTGAGGACAGCATGACAGATATTGGTCGCTTCTTAGAAGAACAAAATACAGATAGAAATGGAGGCAGTAAATGCTAGGCAGAGGCTTCCATTTAGTGTAGGCCAGGACAAGATCAGCAATTAGACATGAGGCCATGTGCATCATATTATGACAGCACATTTGTCTCCATTACGCCCATGTTTTTAGACTTCGCAGAAGACTGAGATGAAGGGCAAAGGACTAAATAATGTGGTGAAAAAAATTTCAAAGTAGCTCAATATTGAGAATGTAGAATGAACACTGCAAGACTTAGCAAGATTTATAATAAAAATCCAGGGTAAAAGCTGAATATTTTTTTAATTGAATCTTTATTGGTACAATTTATATACATCTCAAAATCACATATAACATTGGGAAATTTGTACCAGTATATGCCACAAGTTAATTCTCATTTTTACCCATATCCCTACCCACTCCCCCCTCCTCCCCCCTTATACATGCTCTTTTATTTTCTTTCTGTATCATATTTATTCCTTCCCCTCATCACATTCCCACACCAAGTTT